>JAPMOB010251543.1:0-16740 GCA_029875015.1 Lepomis gibbosus
ACATACTAGTAAGAGCAGCAATAAATACTAGTAAGAGCTCATAGTACATATCACATCAATGGGTAAATACCTAGGGAAGGGAGTATGAGTTAACAAAAAGTGCAATCAGAACAAAAAGTGCAGTTAATACAAGATAATTGTAAGGGATAGACGAAGAAGAGCACAGGAAGTGCATGTTAGAGGTTAGTTAGAGGTGTTATAAGAGGAAGTGTTCCTCGGAAGAGAGGAGTTTTTAAGAGCTTCTTGAAGTTAGAGAGGGACGCCCCTGCTCTGATGGTGTGTGGTTGCTCGTTCCACCATTGTGGTGTCACAGATGAGAACAACCGGGACTGGGATTGCTTTGTGTGAAGGGCTGGCAGAGACAGGCGGTGTTCGTTGGAGGAGCGTAGAGACAGAGAAGGAACGTAGGTTTGTATTATGGAGTTTAGGTAGATGGGTGCAGACCTGGTGGTCACACTGTTTGCAAGCATTAGTGACTTGAATATGATTCTGGAGGCCACGGGAGTCACTGAGTAATGGAGTGACATGAGTCCTTTTGGGCTGATCAAAAACCAGACGTGCTGCTGCGTTCTGAACCATTTGTAAGGGTTTCACCGCATAAGCTGGAAGACCTGCTAGGAGGGCGTTGCAATAGTCGAGGCGAGAGATAACCATGGCCTGGACCAGAAGCTGGGTGGCATACTGAGTGAGGCAGGTCCTGATTTTCCTTATGTTGCATAACATCAGCATTTTTGCTGTTCATTAACATGATTTGATGGTTTAGAGGACTTGTTATTTATTGTAATGTCCAAAGCATTATGGTCACTAAATTACACAAATACATTACAGTAACTGTTAAACAAGTGCATTATTTTGCATTGCACTCTTATAACAGTTTCATACTTGTGTTGGAAAGTCTGACCCCCCCCCTGCAAAATAGATCCAGCAGATTCAGAGAGAGTGCCTTTTTAATTAAACACATTTTCCTTATCAAAACCTGGCGCCTACATTACCGATTCTGGTGAGTTATGTTAGTGGGTGTTAATGGGCGAGCGACAGGGATAAACTCACTTCGTTCTAACTTCACACGCAACTTCCATTTTCAAGCTTTAGCCCCAACCAACGTCAAAGTGACATCACTTGAGGCAGTTCATCACTTCACGCAGCTCCCTCTGAAGTCACAAAAACCTTATTCACATGTGTTGTGCTTCCCAACACCTGTAAACAGACTCTGTTGTGTGGACTTGCCCTTTAAATTCAGTGTCTTTTGAGGACAGATAGATAAGGGTCTTGTGTGTTGTACTGTAAATTGCTGCTTTATACTGGAAATCCATTGCCTTAGATCAGTGTTGTAAAAATGCATTCATTCTCATGTTGAATAAATGGACTATAGATTTTTAAAGAGAAGAGCCAGTTTAATTTGGCTCATTGTTACAAACATCCCACACCAGTGCAGACTTAGTGTTGCCAGATTAAATGTTTCTCCTCTTCAGTTTCAAAAAGCATCAGTTTAGAGACAAATAAAATGTTTAAGTAACAAACAACTTTTAACTGTCATAGTGTGTCTTTGTAGGGGGGTTGCAAGCTGCTGAAAATGAAAAAGGAGAATGGGTGCTGTCATTTTATTTTTGCTACCAGAAGTCCACTATGAGATTTATAAGTGATAATGAAAGCAATGTGTTTTGAGTCCTGAAATGTTGTCATATGTATCTCTATTTTGCAAACCTGGAATAAAGAACTTTTTTTGAAATTAAAGTAGCATGATGTGTCTTGGCGTATTGAAGACGTTCAGTGTGTGGGAACAGATCTGCTCCTGAGGTGAATATTTGGTGGGTGTGTGTGTGTGTGTGTGTGTGAAAAACAAACTGTCAGCCACTCCTGTATGTGTCATACATGAAAATCAGTTACATCACACTGTCCTGGCCTTAAAACAGCTGAGTAAAGCTCACCGTTTATTCAGTGTTCAGATCTGACAATGCAAAGAATTGCTATTGCAATCAAAACTCTACAGGACTGTCTTAAGGAGGTTGTGTCCTGGATGGACTCAAACTTTTTAAGTCTTAATAAAAGCAAAACTGAAATTGTGGTCTTTGGGCAAACAGACTGTCTGAAGGGCTGGGACAGTGCCATTGGCCCATTAGCTTCATTCTCTCGCCCAAGCACAAAAAATCTAGGAGTGCTTCTTGACTGGTTTTAAGTTTGACAAACAGGTGCAGTGGTGAAAAGCAGCTTTTTGTCATTTAAGACTACTTAGTAAAATCAAGCCCTATCTCCCTAAGAAAGACCTGGAGAGAGCAGTCCATGCCTTTGTGACATCGCGGCTAGATCTGCACAATCCGTAGATCAATTTAAAAGCAGGCTAAAAACACACCTGTTCTCTTAGCTTTCAACACTGAATAAGCAGGTTACATTGGCCGTTCCACTACTTTATGTTCTATATTCTATTGTATTTTATTATCTTGTTATTTTATTCTGATTAATTGATTCCATATGTACAGCACTTTGGTCAGCAGAAGTTATTTTAAATGTGCTTTATAAATAAATTTGACTTTGACTATCTCAATAAGTCAGTTTATCTGTAAGTGGAAGATTTCTTTTCTGTTGCTTTTATGTCAGTTCTCTTTAAAAATAGATAAACAAACTCAATTCTATGGTTAACCATGGACATGTGGAAACCTGTTTGGGACTACACAGCCATCTCAACAAAGACTCTTTGGCTCAGTTTCCATTGCACATTGTACTTGTAATGAATGCATGCCCTGTTAAACTCGTTATTCCTTTGTATGGTTAACGGATATATATCCAAGGAATATGACATAAGATCAGACTTCTTTAGACTTTAGGAGCAGTTCTGGTATTGGGCTGGTTTTGAGGCTGTTTTTATTATGTGTTTTTCTCACACAGACCTGGCAACCCTGGCGTTAGTATACTGTATACAGTGTGTTTTCAGAGTTTATTTAAATTTTATTTTTTTATTTATTTTTTTACAGTTGCCCGCTGCAGCCGAAAACACTTTGCTACTCTGTGAGTGAACCCCATTAATCATCTTAAAGCCCTGTAGCCCTGTATGTGACCTCTGCACTCGGTGACTTAGTCACAAGGGCTTCTTAGTGCAAACCTTATGGGGAAAAAACAATTGTATTTTTTTTTATTTGTTATCCAGCAACTGTTAATATCTTCCAAGGTAGTTTGTGATTGCAATGTTGTTTACTATGAGCCTGGGATTTACATTTAAATACACTATTTCTACAAACTTTGTCCAGCTTTTCAGAAACAGAACTACAAACATGGTTCCACTTGTCTCTGCTGTGCAAGCTGTATGATATATCCAAGCCTATTGGAAGCGCCACCATCTGTGGTCAGTGGCTGCCCGACACTGTTCTTCACAGATATCTAAATAGATTGTAATAAATTTAGTGTAAAGAGTACAGAGGTTGAATATGGGGCTAACGACACCCTCCATTTATTTTGTAACCCTTTGCATGGGGCTCAACCCTTACTTTTGAAACCACTGAACTAAAGAAACTACCTTACTGTATATAAAGTACAGTAGTTTCTGTAAAATGCTATTTTGATATTGATGCATCAGTATATAAATCTAATAATGTCATACATACAATATATAAGACACACACATGTCATATGTACAATGTATAAGTCACTGTTTCTTTGGAAAGAGTAAGCTTACATTTCTCTCTCATAATTAATGCATAACTAATGTCTGTTCTTCGAGGGGTTTTAATGCAAGGTTTTTATCTTTGATTTTATCAGTGTTCTACTGGTAGATTTACTTCTTCTACCCCTGAATTTCTGTTTTATTGTGTGAATACTTGTATTGCTATCACTCACTAATGTACAGTAATTGCTGAGACGTGTGTCCCTGTCTCTTTCCTTTGGAGCAGCACACATTTTGCTGCAGCAAGAGCAATGGACACCTTTGTGGCTTTAAAAGCTGAGGGTGCACCTAAATGGCATCTATGAATAATAATGTGAGACACATAAAAATGGATATGTGTTTATGTTTATTATGTTTGTGTGAGTATGTGCAGTTACAGTTGGCCTGCACGGGTCTGCAGCAGCACCCTGTCTTTCTGCAGCAAAATGCTGCTGTTTTTTTTCTTATTGCAGTTCTGGAAGAGTTCCCATCGCTGCTGCATTGATACTCCAGTGGAGGGGCCTGGAGAGGAGAGCGGTAAGCCCACAGCCCAGCCACATTATCTCTCATTTAGAGCTCCACACCCATCCAACCACCCTCCACTTCGACTTCTGTCATCTCACACCACTTACCTGTATCATTATGGAGCCCTAAACCATGTTAGAGTTCCAGATCAGTGGTCATTGTTGTTGTTTATTTGTAATCTTCCAATAATTTTTTTAAAGCCCTGTAGATTCTAATTGGATACAATCTCAAACACAAACACAGGGTAGATTAACTTTGTTCAGTCAACATCCTGTGACACATTAGATTTTAATTTGGCTGCTGTGTTTGCATAGCTTTGCTTAGTCACTTGTGTCAGGACCATCCCTTTCCCTCACTGTTCAGCTCTAAATCTTGCCTGTACTATTTATTGAATGCAAGACTGCAACAGATGACATCTGTATTAGATATTTTACATAATTACACAAAGACACATAGGTATCGTAAACCTTGCACAAAGTAATAAAAAAGTTTCCATCCTATAGAGTCTGCATATGCACACAATAACCTGCACACAATAACCTGGTCCATGAATAATAGATCACAGTACTTGCAAAGTAAGTAAAGTACAGTAACGCTTATTATCAGTTCTCCTAACTGAAGTTTAATCTGTCAATGTTCAATACATTTCCGTTAAGTCCTTCTGAGTTGAAAACTTTACATTTTCTTCTCCTGTAAAACAAAATTCTGTAAGCAGAAAAAACAACCAGGGGGCTACATCCACGGATCTGCAGTTGTCCCTTGTCCTTGGCCTCTGTAACTGTACCTTTGCTCAGATGGCACACTGTCACATGATCTCAGTTGCATCCTTGCTAGCACTAACAATGAAACTGTAATTAACATCTTACCAACCGCTTTTTCCAATGAATAATAACAATGATAGATGATGTTTGAAAGGCATATAGTTGTAAGTGTATGAATGCAATGCCACCCAGATCTAAAATAGACCAATCAAATCTGCAAACTCTGCGAAAACCACTTCCTCTAAAATGCCCTGCGGTAAATAGGGCAGACACATGATGTTGGTCAGCTGTTGTTAGCTGATGTGTTTTTACATTTATGGTAAAGGAGCTGTCCTATTGTGAAAAATGACTGCACACACCACTTTATATCATAATGCACTTGCAGCTGCATCACACTAATCACAAAGAAATGAATGCCTCATGATATACAAGATAGCTTAACCTTCTGGGCATTGAATGTGACACATAACGCACATACATCACTGGTGGCTGTGGATATTCATTATCCTGAGCCAAGGGAATATGAGTCCCGGTTGTTACTGCTGTTCAGTCAACTCTGTCAATCTGGGGAAGGACAAGTGCAGAGCGAGAGGATTTAAAAAATAAAAGGGGAAGGGAAACTCGTGTAAAGACACATTGTAGTAACAAAAATTATTTTAAACTGTGTAGAACAGAGTGACTCCTGTACTGTTTGCCCTTCTCTCTTGTAAGTCTGTGATGCTGAGTTATGATACCTTAAATGAGACGTTATCAGTGAAAGAACATGTCTATTTATGAATGGAGCATTTTGATATGGGACTGTGTGTCTGGCTGGGCCCTGGGGCTGCATTACACAACCTCCTCCTCAACCTGCACTGCAGAACTTTTCTCTGATCTTCACAAACACTCTGACAAAAGTGCCTGAGTCTGCATACACACCCCGAGTCAGGAGATGGGGAGGAGGGGAGGGGAGGGAGGGTAGAGGAGAGGGGAGGAGTGAATATGGGTAATGGAGGAGGGAAGGAGACTAAGAGGGGATGTGGGAGCAGGTGAGGGAGGGGAGCCAGAGAGAAGAGGGGAGGGAGAGAGGTGGCATGCAGCCAACAGAGAGGACAGGGAAAAGTTGTGAGATAGCTAGAGGGACAGGCTGGGAGAAGAGTCAGCTTTAGTGGGGCTCTACTGAGGAGGAATGAGAGCAGCGGCTTTTCCTCCTATTCATCCTTCTCTCTACGTTTCTGTCTGTCTTTCCATTTGTCTCCCCCTCTCCTCTCTAATTGTCTCTCACCCTGGCTGCCGCTGCAATGTGGCCGTCTCTGCAGTGAAAGTGCTGGCTGGCGGATTCTCCTTGAGTGAACCCTGACTGTGCGCAGTGTTTGCTGCTCCACCGCTGTCCTGTACACACTGACTCAGCTGTGCAGTGCCTCTGAGGGATCGCCGGCCACAGGAGGAGGTAGGCACAACTTGAGCTGTACTTGTCAAATCACATTTTCTGGGTTTTTTTTACATTCAGGCAAAGAGATGCAGTGTGTGTATGTAGACACATGCATGCAGGAAACATGCAAACACCCACTGTATCTGTAACTTCTAACTATTCTGTCTGTGCTTTCATAGTGAATCAATGTCAAGATTAAAGATTTCAGTTGATTAACTTTTTCCTTCTCCCTCTGTTTCTCTTTCCCCTCCTCCTCCTCTGCCCTCTGTCTAACCTACAGTCTCTTCCACAGGAGTGCTGTTGGGGCTGACGGACAGTCTCACTACACCCAGTGCCTCGTTTGGGGACAGACACGCAGACAGCAGCTTCTAGATTGAATCCAGTGTACTAGAGAGGCCAGGTTGTGCTAAAGGATATTTTACTAGCCATCCAGAGCCCGGGTTGGATCCTTCAGTAGTGTTTGATTTGGAGCACACCTGGCTGCCATGGAGGTCCAGTGGGCTGGGGTTGAATCCCCAAGGCTGGGCCCTCCGTACACAACCATCGGCCTGATATTCTCTATGCTGCTTGGTAATGTCTATCACTCACTTTACATCACCACCCTTTGCTTTGCTCCATGGTCATTATGCCACAGTTGATGTGAACTGTGCCTCCACATTTCTCTCTTTTGATAACTTAATTTTTGTTTTTTTCTTACTCCTTATTGAACACCAAAAGCTTGGGCCAGTATCAATGTGTATTTATGTTGATATGCATATACTATATGATGCCGTGGCTTTTCCAAATCTGACAATGACCTTCATCTGCCTCTGACCTATGTAGGTGTTAGCTGCAATTGTATTTAGTGCATGTGTTGGTACACTCGGTTTTGCAGAAGGCTTTTGCTTTGGCACTAGTTTGCTTGTAATGAGTAGGTTTTTCTGGATGTTGCTGCGTGTTTCATGAGCACAATGTGCTGCTGGTTCTCCCTGGAAACACAGACAGGATAAGGCTATAGAGGTTTCATAAAGATTCCTTAGTTTGGATTGAAGTCTTTGGCTGATAGAGTTAAGAATGTTATTGAAAACAGTTTGGTGGTATCTGTGATCCATATTCGTTTGGATTGGAATTGTCAGCAGAATAAAGTGGCCCTAGAGATGAAAAAGCTGTGTCAGGCGATAGGCGAGGATAGACAAGGCCTTGCCATTCACAGCATATTGTGCTGGACAAGATTTGTATCTGCAGTAACAAAACAGCATCGTCACTCGAACCAGTGTCCAGTAAACCATCTGTTTTGTTTCTGTTTGAGTCATAAACTCCAGAATTAAGATTTTGAGTACTTTTGCAGTGACTGCACAGTAAGAGAACAGTAGGTATCCACATCTGACTTTGTTGTCTCAAGTAAATTCACCAACAGATCTGAGACTGACGCTGGTGATAGCCTCTTACCATGTAAGGTTTGTGTTTTGGATATGGAGTTTCAGATGTGAATATTAGATATCCAATATGGCAATATGCAGTTTCCAGCTGCCACTAGCAGTGCGGTTCTAAGATTGCAAGGTGTGTGCTCGTATGCATGCTTGCTTGAACTCATGAGCGAGCAAAAACCGAAACACAACCATTTTCATACAGAAATACCACAATAAATGCAGGAACACCTGCATGCAGGCTGTGGCTTTTCTCCAGACATGTTCAGGCTCAGTTACTTCAGCGTTCCCGGCTCAGAGGCAGATCAACACCGGCGCCGTACCTTCATTGAGCACACCAAGCCGCATATCGGCACAATCCTCCCAAAAAAAGGCAGTGACAGCGGCTATAGACCTAGGCCGGAAACTCAGGTAAACTCCAACTACAAGGTACAGTAATAGTTTTATCAGCTGTAGGTTGAACTAATCCATGCTACATGATCACGGTACATTTATTGCATTTTGCAGACATGCTAACATCGTTAGCTCGCCTGCTGCTGTCAGTATCTTTACTATCTGTGATTCTGTCACTGGAGGTTCAGCAATGTCAGCACAGCTACTTGTATTGGATGATAATGAAACTGTGAGCTGGAATGGATATTATAATGAGATTGTGTCACACTTTATAATGTTAACAGACCACTTTACTGTAGCTGGTGATAGTGCATGGCTCTTCCTCTGTGTTGTGACCGTTTTGTTGCAGTTTTTTATGTTATGTGGGTCACGTTAGTTACAGCGACAGAGAGGTGGAGAAGCTGTGTACCTGAGTACTGGTAAAACCACAATAAACCTAAACTGAACGTTACAAATCAAACAGCGGCAAGTCCAAGCTACTGTAGCGTTAGCTGGCTCCTGGCTGTATCACTATAGGCTGTTGGTAAACAAATCGCTGCACATTTGCTTTTTGCTCTTACATCCTTTCTTGCAGGCTAAATCAAGGTACACAGGATAATAACATGGGTCGCGTTAGTTGGTGAAGTAATGTGGAAAAGCGATATAACTTTGCACCGGATAACATTAGCAACTGCTCGGTGTTAGCTGACCAGCTAACGTAACTTTCTCTGTGTTTCTCCAGCTTTACTAATGCTCACTTTGTTTTTACTCAACATCATCTGAACCTGTTTGGTCTGATGAGCTTCAGCACATAAATCTTTATTGTTGTTTTGTATCCTTACGTGAAGCCTGTGTTTTACCGTGAGCTGGTTGTTTCATGGTGTTTTGTGGACTGGATGTCATTAGCTGCCATGTTGTCGCTGTAGTAGAAGGCTCGGGACCGCGCGCAGGGCTAAATCCGACACCGAGTGGCCAAAAAAGCAGAATAGTGGCTGATGCAAGGGACGGAGAAAACAGTCATGTGCTTCATTTCTAAGTGAGTTTTGAGCCTATTGACAATAAGGCAATGAAAATTTGATTCTTTTCATTGAAAAACGTACATATAGTCCCTTTAACCTCTTTGAAGAAATGCACAAAACCCATCCCATTAGAATCCAATTTCAGTAATAGCTGACACTAATATATATTGTGTATGCTGGCAGGGAAGTTTTCTATACTGCATTTACCCTAGCCATTATCTGACAATTAACTATCAGCCTGAGTAAAATACATCTGTCAACATATGTACGTCTAATACCCTTTTCATACACTGTTCCTGCATTCATTACTACAGTGTATATTGTAACTGTAATTTTCTACTTATGGGTGTGGAGCATAAGTGCAGTAATAGAAAAAAGTAATTGAAAAGGTTAATCCTGCATGAGACTATGGTCTGTGATATTATGTGTTGGACCTGTACGCTGTAAAACTACCTTCAGACATTCCCAGTCTAGTAAAGTGGATCAAATGAATTATTCTCAATACAATTAAATGTTCTCTCCCTGAAAGATTGAACAGCCAGTCCTTGCTCGCATGTGTTGTCTTTATTTAGAATGAACAAGAAACATTTTGATAACAAACACTGCATGGTAAACTTCATCAGCAGATGCAGGTGTTCAAGTAGCAGAGAAAAAGATGCTGAAAGAAGCTTGCAAAGCATGTAAGCAGCATCATTATATTGTGGATTTACCATCAAATTTGTTTTCCATTGTACAAGAAACTGTGAGATTAAGTAACGAACAGAGGTTAGTTTATGTGAACATTTACAACTATTGGAAGTCAGGCTCAAATGCAGTATTAAAGCTAGATATGGAAAAGAGTGAGATAGTAACAGTGCACTAATCTTTGAATTGAGCAATTGTGACAGTGCTGTGCGTGATCTTTTGACTCTGCATTTTTGCTTCCATCATAGGCTGTTCATGTTCAAAGCGTTGACTGGCCGTCCATAGGACAGCAAATTTCTGGTGGTTTTGCAAATCTGTATTGGTGTAAACATCACATAACAAGAAACTGCAGTACAGAAATACCAAAGTAGGTTTGAGGTCATTCAGAAACAGTGTCACAATAACAGAGTTTATCGACCAGAGAACACTGACAAGTTATTTTTGTCTGCTAAATGTTCTGCTCATTATTTATCTTGATCACAATAAAAAAACAAAGTTATCCATATCAACATTATCTGTTTACATAAGGCTTTGTGTTGATTTCAAAAAATTATTAGCACCCGATGCATCGTTAGCAGATTTTTAAAACTCCTAAATATCAAGTTCAGCATTGACCTCAAAAATCCAGTATCAGTTAATTTAGATATAAAACATATATCTTATATTTATGTATTCATAAAAAAAAATTGTCCTAAAGTTGACACATTAAGGCTGGAAACTGGAGCATCACTGTTCTACTTTTATCAGAAGCACCAAAACTTTACCTTGAAAAACAAAACTTAAATTGAAAGAAATTCATTAGACAATGGGCAGTAGGCTACTGATTTAAGGGAGAGTAACATATGAATGCTGTCAGAGACAAAACACAGGGAGATCAAGGTTCTTGAAAGAAGAATAGATACTTTATCATGTTTTGTTCTCGGTATCATGTCAGCAGCTTCAGTAACTGCAGTGACAGAAACAGGGTAATCTTATGGAAACAAAGATTTTAAGGACACACAAAGGGGGACAGGGTGGAAGACGGACATAATGAAAGTAGAATATTAGATAAATATTGTAAAAAGTGTGACACTAAAAAATATGCATGAGGAAAGAGACAGGAGGGGTGATGCTGTTGCTCTCTTGTTGCTGTTTCTATTACTGTTTTTGCAAGCTCACTGTGCTGCATTGGATCAGCTGAGGAAAAGATTGGCGAGAGTGAGTTTGTGAGATAGCAAGAGTGAGATAAGAATGAATCAATAACATTCCCACAGACAGTATGCCCTTCTTCAGTGTGTTAAGCCATATCTGCAGTTCTTAGCAACATTATTCCTATTTGCTGCAGTGGTGCTTGTCAGATGTTGACCTTGACCATGTCATAAGCAAAGCGTAACACAGTGTGCATGAAGCAGAGGGCAGAATCAAAGGATTGTTAGAAACACTGTAGAAAATGTTGCAGCTGCAACCATTGATCATATTCATGTTTGTGTCAGTGTTATTTTTCTTTCTATAACCTCTGCATCTGTGTACAGCACCTTGTGAGCATGTAGTTTATGCCTCACACACTAGATGGAAGCATTAAGCACAAGGTGCTTTAATGGCGTGAAAGATGGAGAAAACAGACCTACAACATAGACTGTCCCTGACCTGCTTAAGTTATATACTATAACTCTTTGCTACCTGTGACCTTGACACCTGCCTTATAACAAAACTGAGCAGTGGAAAAGATAAACAATAAAAAAAAATGTGCCGGTTTTCTTGACCCATCTCCTTTGCTTGGTGGAAGATTTAATCACAGCGACCTCCTGATGCTGTCTGACTGTGGTCCCTCGTGTAAAGTTACAGCTTCCACAAGGGGCACAGCAGATTTCATCCTCTCTTATTTACAGTAATGTCACAGCAAGGACTTTGTGGTGTCATGTTACTGAGAGGTTGACTAGTCAATAGTGCCAATAATAGACACATTATGTATGTTATGTTTTAAATAATAAAAATGTAACTTGTTTAAAATCTATATATTTTAAATTTATATGTCTCAAAATTGTGTAAAAGATTTGAATATTCAGTTGATTTAATTAAATTAATCATGCATAACATATACTGTGCCTTAGTAAAAGCACAGGACCAGACAGCAAGTTTTAAGTCTTGTATTCCAGTGTTTTGGTGAGAGATTTACTGTCATGGTCCTTTGACTTTTACTGATTCTCATTGTTCAAATTTACACCTCCTCACCTAAGCATCTCATTCTCATCAGTGACCAAACAATTGAAATGGTTGACAGTTTAATATACCTCTGAGTGAAACTGGACAGTAGACTCCGTTTGGACCAGCACACTTGTGACATCCAAAAAAGGTGCCACCAAAGACCATCAGTCATCTGCAAGCATAAATGACTTATCGAGTTAGAGAAGACTGACACAGATACCTACAGGTCTGTTAAAACAGCTAAAGCTAGCAGCTGACTAGCGTAGCTTGGCATTAAGACTGGAAACAAGGGTAAACAGCTGGACTTGTCTTTGCTGGTTTTAAAGACACGACTTAGCCAAGAAATAGTCTAGCACATAACCCCACCCATAATAGCACAACTCATAATTTTTACAGATGTTTTTTTAGATAGAAGTGTTAATAAGTGAGTTTTAGAGATGCTGGTTGTTGGACCTGTCTAGCTCTTTCCTGTCTTTATGCTAAGCCTAGCTAAGCGACTGCTGCAAAAAATGAATAAGCGTATTTCCCAAACTATTGCTTTAAAGCAGACTTTGAAGTCTTATTTTGTTGTGTCTTCTGTTCTCCTTCCTCTTCAGGCATGTGGTCTGCTCAGGCCCTCGAGATGTCTGTAGGGAAGATTCCCTTCCTGGAGGCAGTGAATGGCAGCACAGTCACTTTGCCTTGCACATACCTCAGCTGTATCGGCATCAAGAACCTCTACTTTAACTGGCAATTCAATGACAACGGTACTATGCAAAAGGTAGGGACCTTCTGTTTGAGACAAACATTCATTTTTCAGATTTTGGTAAAGAAGTAGTTTTGGATAATTGACAGCTTGTTGGTTCGATCAGGTGTGTGAGTCAGTGATACCATCAGAGGATGTGGTGCCACATGTGAGTATTTATCGCGAGCGGGTGGAGTTTGTCGGGAAGAACAACAACATCTCCATCGTGCTGTGGAACATCACCTTTGAGGACGGAGGCCAGTACACTTGTTTTGGACGCAACCCCAAAGAGAAGGGCAAGAACCACAGTGCCATCTTCACTCTCATTGTGGTGGACGAGTGTGAGTTTTATTTTCATGATGCAAATGGCTCCTTTAGAAATAACAGTATTCTTATTAGTTATTCAGTTATATGAAGTAAACATTATTCTTAAAAACCTGCCCATTATTCATCTACCTGCTCAATCATATTCCACTCCTTTCAGGAACTTAAATGAGACCAGTAATGTGGGAAACTGTCCAATCTGACAACACATCCATTTACATGTCACTAGTTTGGCTATATGCCCTGGCATACTGTATATTGGCCAATCACAAATGAGGGACAGCTCATTGCTTCATGTCTCTATAATGTGACTACTGAAGTGAAAATAAATAGAACATGCATTCATTTACAGAATGTCACAAAAGTGAGTACACCCCTCACATTTTTGTACATATTTGATTAAAAATTCAAATATTTACAAAAATGTGAGGGTATACTCAGGCCGCATGTAAAAGGACAGTCCTGCTGAGGAAATGTTAAGTTTGCGGAGAAAGTTTGGACCTTCGCACACACGCACAGTCGCACACGCACACGCACTCACACAATCCAGAAGAGTTAGTAGAGTCCTATTAAAGTCCTTTTCTAGGCAGTTTTAACCATAAGGTTGTTATTATCATGCAGTTACTGTTCATCACTGTTTCAGTACTGTTTTACCAAGAAGGAATTCAACATTTTTGTCATCTTTATCTTAAATAAGTCATCAAAATTGGAACAACATCATAATTTATTAAAACTGCTGGTGGAAACTTTGGACAAACAAGCAAAAAAATTGGTTCTGATGAGCTCCTCATCATTAGTTTTAAATCTATGTTTTAGTGTGTCATGCATAAAGCAGATAGTTGCAGCTGGGGCCACACTGTAGCTCTAATATCCTGTGGAGGTACCAACATGTCTTGAATTAGAAGGCATTTTAACAGCACAAAAGGCAGCCAGGATGTTATTAATGTTAATTTCACATAACAGTTTTATGTACATTTTTCCCATCATCATTCCTCTGGTCTTTTGTTAACGTCTGCAGTGAGGGTGGTGGACAACACTCTGGCCACCATCATAGCCTCAGCAGTGGGTGGAGCCATTGCATTGATAATGGGCTTCATGTTGCTTAAGAACTTCACTCTGTTTGTTCTTGCCAAGCTTGAGGAGAAAAAGTGAGTTTTCAAAACCACCTGGTTATTTATCAGCAATGCAACCATTTCATACTGTTTCATCAGAGTAAATTGTTGGTGCTTGGCGGAATGTTCTGATAGCTCAGATACTGCCCATGCTGACGCTCAAAATGTATCTTTGAGCTGCTCTGTATATATGCAGTTCTAACTTTGTCTTCTTTTTTTTCTACAACCCCACTACAGTAAGGAGTGCCTTGTAACTTCTTCAGGGATCGACAACACAGAAAATGGCCTCTCAGGATCTAAAGCTGATTCAAAACCAACACCAAAAAAGAAATGAGTGCATGTATATAAAACCATATGAATACTCATATTTATATACCTTCTTTGCATACATTTGGATATGCACATGTGTTTGCACACATGCAAATTAATTATGTTCAAGTTGGGATCCTGAAATCTCTGCCTGGCTGTGGCCTCAAAAGGGAATGTATACATATGCACACAATGCTTATGTGCACGGAAAACTAACTGTGCCTATGATATACAACGAAAGAATGTGCAAATCATGAGTTCACACCTGATTATTTAAAACACATTTTAATAATTTACATCTAAGATGTAATTGCCACTACCAGAGACACTTCAGCTTGGCTTATTTATGGTTACTTGGTCTCCCATATATCTACCTCTTTTGCCCACATTACCAGAAAACACATGAAATGTGTTGTCTTTGTTTTTTTTCGGGTGTGTTTTGAATAACAAGTTGAAGGGAACCATTAACTCTGTCTGGTAATAGTTAATTATTTGACAAGAAGGTTAGTGTGCACTTCTACTCAATGAAATGTGGCACATAGTGTCTAAATATCAAGTCCATTAAGTCAATACATTTGTCTCTATGGAAAACATTCTGCCCAAGTTGTCTCTGGTTATACTGTGGGGCTGACAATTAATCATAGACAGTGGAAGGAAACACACTGCTCTGGCAGGGTTAATTCAACTGATTCATTCCACACTGTTTAAGCTGACTCTGTATAATATAAACATGCAATTGGGATGGGTTTATTGATCTATTAATGGATATTTGGTCCTTTTAATCATTCCCACTGGAAAAATCATCACATGATACATCCTTACCAAGCAAGTAAACATATTGATTATCAACATGTCCTTCAGCACTCACTGGTTTTGTGTTTTGTACTTTAACCAATAGAATTTACTTTAAATACACAGTTGAGCACCAAGAAGGTACATTAATTAATTTAAATACCCAATTTAAAATACTGTGTAGAGACAGGTGCTGCTTATATAGCTAGCAATTCACAGGGATTTGGTAGTGATTATAAGACAAGGGAAAGTATGCTTATCAGTAAGCTAAGTGTCTCTGGCAGATTGTTTTTGTTCTCATTACAACTAAATTTGCACATTTTATTAAAGTATGAGGATGTTTGTGAGGATTTATGTGTACATGTTAAATTGTGTGTGTGGGGGGGTTATTCACAAAAATGTGTAAAGCAGTTGTATATCATTTTGCACAGTTGTGCACTTTGCACGCTGCAAGTCCTTTGTAGCAATGATATATCAATAATATCAATAATTGCCTGTGGCCACAGCCTGAGCACATAAAAATTTAAACTTTGACTGTTTTTCATCTGAAGTCAAAACAAAAACAAACCTTTTTCTCTTTAAATGCTTGAGACAGGGAATAATGCAATGTAGTTATAGCTGGGCTGAATTCCTCTGTAACTAACTAACATGGTCAACTAAATCAAAATTAAAAATTTGAAATTACTGTATTGTCCTATTTCAGTACAACAGTTCTATCTCAATCTGATCAACTTGTGGCTACTGTCCACACAACAACTAGCATATTTTGATGTATTCAAATAACTGTAATAAAACAAAGGGTTCTTTAAGTAGTACTGGCACAAACGGTATTGACCGAATATTGTAGGATTCAGCCCAGCTCTTCATCCTGTACCTTCTCTTTGCTTGATATAAAACACAGGTGCCTGTTAGTGCTTCTATGCTCCTCTGTCAATGATGACAACTACATATTGCAAAACAATTTATAAAACTCAGCAAACAGTAATAGTAGAACAAGCTTCTTATCTTAAATGATAGACAATCCCCTGAAACAATCCCCCACCCCCTAGAAAACGAATGCCCCTGACTGATGATGCTGCTTTTAAGACAATTAACCAATGCATTTTAAGCATGTGCAACATGGGCCAGATTTTAGACACAATGTTTGAACTGAAATAGATACCATTTTGAAAAAACATGTTTCAATATACAAACACTGGTAGCATCAGATGATCAGATCTGAGGTTAACTGTAAATCCCATTTTATTCCATGCTAATTTCATTGTGCTAACCCTGGCTAAGGCTAAGCACTCTTTAGTGATATGGCCCTGGATACTGTGTGCCCGGATCAGACTCAACATATACCCTTTGCTTAGTATGTGCCTCTTCATGGATATGGCTCATTTTTCCTAAACACTGGCAAACGTTCATTAACGTCTGTCTTTGCAATAAATAATCTTTACTAGCTGCACTGCAGTTGCTCTGCCCATGTATAGAGTAAATT
>JAPMOB010251544.1:0-18312 GCA_029875015.1 Lepomis gibbosus
TTTAGGTCTGAGGACATGCTTGGCCAGTCCATCACCTTTACCCTCAGTTTCTTTAGCAAGGCAGTGGTCGTCTTGGAGGTTTGTTTGGGGTCGTTATCATTTTGGAATACTGCCCTGCGGCCCAGTTTCCGAAGGGAGGGGATCATGCCTTGCTTTAGCGTGTCACAGTACATGTTTGCATTCATGGTTCCCTCAGCGAATTATAGCTCCACAGTGCCGACACCACTCATGCAACCCCAGACCTTGACATTCCCACCATCGTGCTTGAGTGTAGACAAGACACACTTGTCTTTGTACTCTTCACCTGGTTGCTGTCTCACACGCTTGACACCATCTGAACCAAATAAGATTATCTTTGTCTCATCAGACCACAGGACATGGTTCCAGTAATCCATGTCCGTAGTCTGCTTGTCTTCAGCAAACTGTTTCTTTCTTGTGCATCATCTTTAAAAGAGGCTTCCTTCTGGGACGACAGCCATGTAGACCAATTGAATGCAGTGTGCAGCGTATGGTCTGAGCACTGACCGGCAGATCCCCCACCTCTACAACCTCTGCAGCAATGCTGGCAGCACTCATACATCTATTTCCCAAAGACAACCTCTTGATATGACACTGAGCAAGTGCACTCTCTAGTCGACCATGGCGAGACCTGTTCTGAGTGGAACCTGTCCTGTTGAACCGCTGTATAATCTTGGCCACCGTGCTGCAGCTCAGTTTCAGGGTCTTGGCAACCTTCATATAGCCTAGGCCATCTTTATTTAGAGCAACAGTTCTTTTTTCAGATCCTCAGAAAGTTCTTTGCCATGAGGTGACATGTTGAACTTCCAGTGACCAGAATGAGGGAGTGTGAGAGTGGTAACATCAAATTTAACACACCTGCTCCCCATTCACACCTGAGACCTTGTAACAATAACGAGTCACATGACCCCGGGGAGGGAAAATGGCTAATTGGGCCCAATTTGGACATTTTCACTTAGGGGTGCACTCGCTTTTGTTACCAGTGGTTTAGACATTAATGGCTGTGTGATGTGTTATTTTGAGGGGACAGATAAATTACAGTTATACAAGCTGTACACTCACTACTTTACATTGTAGCAAAGTGTCATTTCTTCAGTGTTGTCACATGAAATGATATAATCAAATATTTACAAAAATGTGAGGGGCGAACTCCCTTTTGTGAGATACTGTATATACAATATATTAACTACACGTTTTTACACGTCTTTGTGTAAATACAGATGTTCTCATGTGCATGTGTATGTGCACCTATATCTGTGTTCCAGTGTATTTTATTGTCCATTTGTCCCTTAAGGAATAATATAATTCTGCCCTAGGTATAGATATTTGCTTTTGACTAGCTAAAACATACAAATACAGGCACTTTTTTACTCATTGAAAATTCCTGGTTAGATAATAATGTATTACATAGGGGTATTGTTCAAAGTATGATCTTAGATTTCTTTATTATCACTTTATCTATTTTGATGGATCCTTTTTTCTCCAACTCTTTTCTTTCTCTTCTTTTTAGATCTACATGCACCTACGTTACTACAGCTCTCCAAATGAGCAGAGGCACATAGTTAGGATCCTCTTCATAGTCCCCATCTATGCCTTCGACTCCTGGCTCAGCCTTCTTTTCTTCACCAACGAGGAGTATTACGTGTACTTTGACACAGTCAGAGACTGCTATGAAGGTGAGTGAATGGCAGAACACAGTGCAATGAACTGATATACTAGCAGTTTCTGCTGCAGGCTGGATTACGTGCTGCCATGCAAACAACAGAACAATATTCCTCACAGCTGTGGGAGTGAGTGTTTTACGTTAGAAATAAGGGTTTGAGAATTTATGTAAGGTGATGCATCAGTGGCAGATGGCCTTTGCAGTGTCTTCATTTACAAAGGTTGCCATCTTTGTTCTCATGTCTCCATGGCCTGTCGGGATTGCAGGGGAGGGGAAACCTGTTTCCTAGCAACTGTATAAAAACAAGCAAATCCTTGAAGAAGACTTTTAAAAGGCAGTAAGCCTGTTCTTTAACTTACCAACCTATAATGCAACTGGAATTTCTCAAAGAATTCATGAAGAATTTGAGAATTAAACAAGCAATTACATAATATGCTATGGTTATGTTAATGGAAATTAGCTTTTATTAAATCACATAATTAGGATACTTGCCTGAACATGCTTGTTGTGCTGAAACTATAAATTGATCTACAGGACGGCAAAGATGCCAAACATCAGCTTCACAGTTGTGAGGATTTGCAACTTTTCTCTCTTTTTATCATTATGAATACTGTAAACTGTTGTTTTGGATAATTAATTTAAAGACATCACCTTGGATTCAAAACTTGTGATGGGCATTCTATAGACTAAATTAATCGATTCATCTAAAACAGAATTGACAGATTCATTGATCATTATAACAATGGTTAGTTGTAAGCAATAGTATCGTGTTATGGGCGCGGCTGCTGTGAAGCTGTTTGGTCAATCTGTTGTCCTCTGTATTGTCGCCCTTTCTTATGGCAGGTAGGGCAGCACCTGTGGCAATGTACTGTTAAATGAATGGAGCGATTATTAATTTTTGCTGCTGGTCATATAGACACAATTAGTGACATCTACTGCAGGTAAAACATATACCAAGTTCAGTCAGTTGATAGTATTTGTAGAAATGGGCATTTTGAATCTTTTTCATGTCGTTTGTCTGTCTCTGCATCTCGGACATGCACACAGAAGCTTGCTCAGCTGCCAGTATAAGATAATGTGTTCCTCTTCCAACAGAGTGAATATAGACCCTCAAAATGTACCTCTGATGGGGATGGACAATATGGCCAAAAAATATATGATAAAAAAAGAACTAATTTGGTTATGATTCAAATGAATTAAATCAACCATTTAATGAACATTCATTGAACATTTGTTATATTGTTATTGAGGCAAATTATCTTGCGGTAATTATCAATATTGTTTTATTGCCCAGCACTAAGTTCAGGCTGAAGTGCAACACATTTGTACAAATGCTACATACCTTCATGGTTGATTAAAAAGGTGCACATCTTGGACCGGTTATATGCCTGTTATGCTACTTATGTGAAAGTACTTTTAACTAAATCCTCCCACACCTCTTTTTTGGAATTTGATTTGCAAATCAGTACATATTACATAATCAATAAATGAATATAGATAATAGTGTAGTGTATAGAATAGTGTCTGAAAGTAGAGGTTGCTATTAGATATGATGGGACAGACGTGTTTTTTTAATAAGGCACAATATTGACCTGGTGAGCTTTGGTGACAGTTAAGGATCTACATTAAAGACTAAGACATGTGGTGTTGCTGTTTTTATTAACACGTGGATATTTTTACTCTCAAAATACACATTCAAATTATTTTCATCTTTCATACTGCCATTGTTTTTCAAGGCAAGTTTCAGAATGAAAAAATACCGAATGTGTAGTTGTGCAACAAAGGCAGCACTATGTTGAGTTAGTTCTGGCATTGTGCTACAATCACAGGGTTACTTTTAACCTCAGCCACACAGAACAACAAAGAGAGCTGAGCCAGTGGGGAGTTGGTATCTGTGGGTTACCCTTAAATTAGCCGGAGAACACCTGCGGCAGCAGGTGAGAAGGCATTCTACTCACTCAGGGACACCAGTTGCTGGAAAGAGTATTCACTATGCAGTTTATTTAAATTGTGCATTACTTCTCAGTTAAATGTCCATTAAATTATACATGTTTTCAGAATAGCAATAGTAATAATTTGAAAATAAAAAGAATAATTTATGAAGTCGCCCTGAGGAGGCTTGTTGTTGACGCCGTAGCCTATCAAAACATGTTACTGAATTACATCGGCATCAACCAGGTGTGTTTCTTTACCTAGTTCGTGTTTGTAAAATAGCCACCATGTCCACTCCTACATACTATCAAAAACCCCTCTCCCTGTCTCTATCTTTCTGTCTCTGTTTCTGTGTAGAATGTGCAATTGTCAGTAGACTTCATAGAAATATACTTTGACGGCCATTTATATACCTGGATGGCCCTACCAAATAAACTCAATGTGTCGGAAACACTAATTAATTGCAATTCTGATCTGACCTGTGGACAGAATAAAAAGGGATTAGAGACACACCTGTGTTGCTTTGGCTTTATGCACATGATGGTGTGGAAAATAACACAAAACATTGCATGTTACAAAATTATTTTGATCTTTATTAGCAGTAGTTATGTATCTGACTATAGCATACATTCATAGCCTTGAATGTATGAAGTTCACTTGAGAAAGATCTACAGTATATTCTTTTTCTGAACCATGTATATTCTGTGATATGGCCATTAGCTTTCTTCAGTGTTTGCTTTCTACAATAATGTTTCCACAGGCGTCTTATTATCACACTGCTCCACTCCTGCTCCCAGCTCTAGAGAACTACACCTTTCAATTATGCTTAGGCTTGTACCTCACCCACAACATTACCCATCATCATTTCTAAGCCTGCTGATGGGGATGACTCACCCTTCTGCCTTGAAATGGCAAGCTCAGCAGTTCTGAAACGAAATCAGCAAAACAAAACTGTAATTATGACAGTTACACCAAGTGTTGATCTTGCTGCTATAGCTGTCATGCATCAGTATGTTTTTTGGAGGCTGTTAGAAAAAATCAGTGTTTCCAAACCCACATCAGCAACATTGACGTGATATTTTTGTCAGAGCTATAGGATAAATATATGGTAGGTTGGGGGTTTCACCTCATTTTCTTCTGAAGCATTCTGAAAACAAATTAGCTTCAGATTTTCACCTGCTAGAGGAAGTTAGATTGGTTCATCCTTGATATAGTTTGTCATTTCTGGATACGACCGTGCCATGCACCAATGCATCAAGCACTTACTCCAGTTACAAAATGTAAATTGTTTATGGCTGTTTAATGGAATGATTTTCACTGACACCAAGGGACACGCTCAGAAAGCGGTACATTTTTTTCTTTTTATGTGTCACCCTGCAGCCTTTGTCATCTACAACTTTCTGAGTCTGTGTTATGAGTATCTGGGGGGAGAGAGCGCCATCATGGCTGAGATCAGAGGGAAACCTATTGAGTAAGTGCCCGTTTTTATTCCATTAATGACACATTTATTTTATTTTTAAAGTAGTCTGCATTTTCAACACTTTTTCCCTTTTTTATGAACCTTCACTTCACTTTAGGTCAAGCTGTATGTATGGGACCTGTTGTCTATGGGGCAAGACCTACTCCATTGGTTTCCTCAGGTTTTGCAAACAGGTACCAATCAAAAGGGTGTTTGGTAAAAAACTATGTTTTTGTGTTGTGCTTTATGGTTAGAGGAACAAATACTGTCCACTATGTTGGTCATAGCAGTGTTATTGCATGTTTTATCATGTTTACTACAAATCTGTATGATATTCATCTCCATGTTGATTTCCATGTGGTATGAAATTGCTTGCAGAGACTAGTGTCACGTCTTTATGAATGAAACACAGAGGTGTAGCATTGCTGTTGTTTATTGACCTGGTATTTGTATATAATAACTGTCTTTTTTCCTGTCATGTTTACTTCCTTTTCTTTCTTTTCTTTTTCTTTCTTTTCTTTTTCTTTCTCTCTCTCTCTCTCTCTCTCTCCTGCTTCCTCAGGCAACCCTCCAGTTCTGTGTGGTGAAACCCCTGATGGCAATGATCACTGTCATTCTTCAGGCCTTTGGAAAATACAAAGATGGAGATTTTAAGTATGTTTCCAAGAAGTTGCCTATTGTCATTCACAATGTGGACATGAGCAGTGATTTCTTGTAGTTCTGACTTCCTGTTTTGTGTCACATTACTGTAGACATGGACCGACTTCAGCCAAACATCTTTTCAGACCATAATGGCTGATTTCCAAATTTCCAATATTAACTTAAGCCTATAAGCTGATTATAAATAATTTTTACGTCTTTAATACTTAATTTAAATGGTTCCAGTTTCTCTGTTTCCTTGCTAAGACATTTGCCGTGTGTGTTGTAGCTAAACTACATTATTTTTTCTCTCTCCTCCAGTGTGGCTAGTGGCTACCTGTATGTGACCATTATCTACAACATCTCTGTCAGTCTGTCACTCTACGCTCTCTTCCTCTTCTACTTTGCGACGCGTGAACTGCTCGTCCCATACAACCCCGTGCTCAAGTTCTTCATGGTGAAGTCAGTCATCTTCCTCTCCTTCTGGCAAGGTAAGAAGACCACCCTCTGAGCTTGGTAACCAGGAGGGGTTAGGGTTCATCACTTCAGCACAGGTGTTTAATTTCTGGGTCTCAAGGCAGGTTTTTTCATGCAGATTTAAAATGGACACAAAGTGTGCTGCTGAAATCTGCACTGCCTATTCTCTGTTTATGATTTCTGTTTTGTCACTCTTTTTGTGCGATCCAGGGATGCTGCTGGCCATCCTGGAGAAGTGCGGAGCCATCCCTAAGATCAGCTCAGCTGACCTCTCTGTGGGCGAGGGAACTGTTGCTGCTGGTTATCAAAACTTCATTATCTGCATCGAGATGTTCTTTGCTGCTGTTGCTTTGCGCCATGCCTTTACTTACAAGGTCTATATGGATAAAAGACTGGACTCATATGGTAAGGGAAGTGTGTGTGTGTGTGTGCGTGGTGTAATTCTGATGGTTTGGAAAAGTAAAGCAAAATGTGTAGACAATGAAAAAGAGAGGCTGTATGTTATTTTGTGTATTATAACCTGTCTTCTCTGAAAGATCTTTTATACACAGACTGAATCTTACAGAACTGATCAGACCTCACTCTTTGTGTCCCAGCCTTTAACTTTGATTCCTATCTTTGACACTAAAAGTTTTAGACTTCCTCTTTTCTTCTGCTTCAGCGCAGCTACTTCTGTTTTTCCCCTTTCTTCATTTTCATCTTGACTCTCTTGTGTTCCTTGTCTCTCCCCCTTTTCTTTTTTTTCTCTCTTCTTCACTGTGCTGCACTGAAAGGCTCATTTCCTATCTATGGACAGTACGGTAGGTCTGACGTTAGCTGTGTTTTGTCAACAACAGTTGAATGTTTGCCCTCATTACAGTGCTTTTATTTGCTTTTTTGTGTTTGATTGTGGTTGAATGTCCATTACATTGTTTTCAGTTCAGCATGACATCAGTTTAGATTTAAAATCGTGGGTCTACGGCTGTTTTGTTTTGTTTCCTTATGTTCATTTTACTGTCATTGAATTCAGCCTTTGAACTTGTTGCCTTTTTCATCGCTCCTGGCACAGTCTTGTTTTGTTGAGTCTTATGTTCATACCCAGGCTCAGTGGCCCCCTCTTACTCTCTCCCTGCAAAAACCTTTGTGTTGAGGAAAAATGTAACCAGTAACTGAAGCATTGTAACTTATTAATGTAAAGTGATGTTAAAGCATCATCTTTGACAACCTATCTTTTGATATGTCACAAAATGTTCAAATGTGACCTCCAGTAATCGCATAATCACTGTTGCTTTATTATATAATCTGCATGTCTAAGGCATCCTGCTCATTAAATTTTGCAAAATTATAATTCTTTTTGGCAACATTTCAAAGATGTATTTGGAAAATTCACTTGACAGCTGGATGGAAACATGGTTTCTGTATTTTTCTCCCTCATCTGTCACTTTCATATCTCCCTCCCCGTCCAACCTGCTCTGTGGCTCTTTATTAATATTCCAAACTTTCGACCCTACTCCCAGGTCGCTGCGCCCCAATGAAGAGCATCTCCAGCAGCCTGAAGGAGACCATGAATCCAGGGGACATGGTCCAGGACGCCATCCATAACTTCTCCCCAGCTTATCAGCAGTACACTCAGCAGTCCACTCTGGAGCGAGGTGGGGGGCCACCCCTCTCCCGCAGCCACAGCAACCTCAGCACCCGCGGGGACAATGAAAAGACGCTGCTGCTCAGCTCTGACGACGAATTCTGAGACTCAAACACACACTCAGAGGCTCACTTTTCTTCTTGTAGGCCATGTGGGAATTTTTATCAACCATGTATGACAAATTAGATATTTTGTTCCCAACTTAACATGGAAGATCAGATTGTTTACTTTTTCCCTTCACATTTGACAACAAAAGATCAGATTCATGTCAGACTTATGAAATTATGGTTAACAGACTGAAGAAAGGGATTGAGTGTTTTTACAAGGAAAAAGAGGAAATATAGGTACAGTAAGAAAAATGGGACCACGAAGAGGATGGAGAAGTTCTTATAAATATATGGAGAATAGAAGTCGAGTTTAGACTTACGGTGTATTAACGGGTCATTTTGTCATTTTTGTTGTTGTCATAGAGACCATCACGGACAGAAATACGATATGTATATTCAACCACTGAATATAGATTGGTACGAATAACCATGCCTGCATATAGCATCCTTATGTTGCTACTTTAAACACCACAACAAAAATGATATGATAAGCAAAGTGCCATCTTCATCTTGAACAACTGGCCTTCATCTTTTAGTTTTTATATTGATTCTCAATCCATACTCCTCCTCACCCTTGTGCCAACTCTGCCTCTTACCGAAACATGTAGAGGGAGCAGTACTTTGTGCTCCACTTAATGAGACGCTCTGTCTTAATATTTAGAATTGATTTATAGTCAAGCAAAACTGAGGAGCCTTTGAATTGCCACGGCTTCATTTTAATATATAAGACTTTTATTCACAAATATGTTTTTTTATTTAAATGTTGTATGACCTTGAAGGTATAACTCATTTAAGTTTGTTGGAAATATGTTATTCCAGAAATGTTCTTAATATTCTCTGTTTTTTTTAATATTTTGTTGTGGGTTCATATGAACAAGTGACTCAAAGTGTAATTGTACGGCTCCAGCTGTTGGCCTGACTTGGGCTCCTCGCAAAATGTTATTGTTTGTGGAGCACTGAGGGGACAGCTGTAGGAGAGATTTTAGTGTGGGCAGGGAGACTGACGGAAGGACAACACCCACACAGATTACAGATTACTGAAGAAGCAACACTTCCCCGCAGAGGCGGCCCAGCTGTGATGTGCGGTGGATTGTAATCCCATAATTAAGGGCATAACATGTAGCACACATGTAGCACAGCCCAGGCCTGCCTCAGCTGGTATAATGGCATCACTGCTATAGTGGTAGCAGTGAGATAGTCCGAACGCTGGGAATTACAGACAAATTAGGCCATGCAAAGATGTGTCCGTACAAACAAGACTTTAAATCTGACTGGACTCACATCTGGGAATTAAAAATTGGTATGCAAGATGTTTAGGTACAGTTAGAAAATATATATGTATAGGGACACACTACAGCAGAAGAAGAAGAAGTTAGGCATGGTAGTAAAAAAAAGCTTCAAGTGAATCAAAATCTTTAGGCCTGCCTGTCAAACTGTTTGAGTAAATTCATACTTTATGTATGTATGTATGATGTTTAATATGCGTTTTAGCAGAGGCCAGTATAGAAGTTGCTTGTGGTTGTGATTGTAAATGTTTGATGGCGGAGCAGAGCCGTATAAAAGCCTAGTTTATCTTTTTGACAGATGACTTTAGGCCCAATGCTGCCTCTTAATGTGCAATCAGTGTTTTCCCCTGTTTTTTATTTTTAATTTTTATTTTTTTTAACAGATTGTTTCAAGTCTATTGACTGCGGGTAAACACACAGTACAGACCTTGTGAGTAACGAATGTAGTCAGGATGAAAAATTAACAGCCAA
This sequence comes from Lepomis gibbosus, assembly GCA_029875015.1. Classification (NCBI taxonomy): domain Eukaryota; kingdom Metazoa; phylum Chordata; class Actinopteri; order Centrarchiformes; family Centrarchidae; genus Lepomis; species Lepomis gibbosus. The sequence goes on from JAPMOB010251544.1 coordinate 9,674, forward strand.
ATTTATGTGCATCCTCAAAAGAGCACAATCAACTTCTTAATAAGAAAACTATATTTGGTTAGATGTTAATAGTTAGATAATTGTTAAAAACTGGTTTCCGGCTGTGAATGCTAACCTATGTCCCCACCAACCACCTGCTACACTCAATAATTAATGCATCACTTTTGTATCTGTTGTTCCACTGAACCTGTAGTGCTTCGGTTAAAGGCAAGGGTTGAGTGAATTTGTTTAATATAACATTAACTTCGTATTGAAAAAGTGAAATGTACTGCCTTATACTCTGCCCCTCACACTCAAGCATCTTGATAAAAAACACTATAAAATTATAGTTTTGATACGCTGTGATTTAAAAGCTGGATGTTAATTCTGAATATATTAAACCAGGAAATATTATACCAGAAAGGAAAGAATTTTGTAAATAAATACTAAGCACTTGCAAAACATTCATGATGATGACTGTAATGGCATTGCTTGGTATAGTGCTTTAGTTTAATATTTCTAATTCTCCTGCTTTATTTCTGCTGTATACTTTTTAATTTGTATATCAGTAATATTATCTCATGTTTTGATGCTATACTGGTTTCTGTTGGTGTTGAAAAGGAAATAAAAGACAAATGCAGAAAATACATTTCTACTGGGTTTTTGTTCCAATCAGCATGTTTGTGCCACCAGCATCGTCACAACAATATGTATTAACATAGTACAATGATTCTGCTTTTATGAAATACATTCTTGCAATAGCTCCCAAGCAACAAAACCATGTTAGAAAGTAACTGCATTTACTCAAGTATTGCACTTATATTTACAGCTGCCAGTTACCTAGCAGGCTAAGAATTTTTTAACCTATAATTCACTTATAAGATATGGTGGACAGAAAAGTTTGCTCAATCCTCCACTAGCTACAACTAAAATGCTGCTACATGTTAATAGATCCGCAATCGTAATAATCCAAATATACATAATGGGCCATTTACCCACTAAGTATTTATATTTTAAGTCAAATTTCTATTTATAGTTATATACTTTCATTTGAGTAACAGTTTGAAAGCAAGACTCTACTTGTAATGGAGAACTTTTACATTGTGGTATAGATACAAAGATTTGTTTTCTACCATTTCTTAATGCAGAACTAGTGGGAGCCATCATGAGACTAAATTTCTCCCTTTTCGGTTTCGGGACAATTGATGTACAGCGCAGACATTATGCTGTAGCAGACAAAAAATGCAATTTAATTTAATTTTTACTTTAAAAGACATAAATAGTGCAGCTCAGATACAAAAAAGGACTGATGATGTCAATCATACGTGCGGGCGGGGCTTTCAAAGCAGCCGGCCAAATCACAGTAACTTCCGCTCAACAACAACAACAATAACATTAGTATCGTTTCCTGCGCGCAGTTGTATAAATTGAACTTCAGTTTAAAGTTGGTACACCAAAAACACTGCTTATTTTGATATTTGACAATTCAATAAGCGTATAAAAAGCGACATTTTCTTCATCCAGTGAGCGTTAGTAAGTCATTTGGACGAAATAGAGGGCGCGTCGGATACCCTCAAATCTACGGTGGGTTTTCAAGCAAGGCCTGCACCCGTAACGACAAGCTAAAGCTAGGTAAGCTCTACGAGAAAAACTGACCTAAGGGACGCGCTAACTTAAATAACTATTTCACCCCTCATAGAAAGGCGTCTGTTCTCAAAATGAGAGGTTCGTACGGAGACAGAGATCGAGACCGAGGCCGTGACAGAGGGTAAGCAGCTAACGCTATCAAATAGCACGCGAGCTAATGCTAGAGCAAACCGTCAAGGCGTCGATGTGTTTGTTGCATTAATAGCATTAATGTTTTAGCCCAGGAAGGTGTCGTAAAGCTACCAACACAATGTACATCTCATGTCATGTTGCAGAAGCCCTCGTTTCGGGTCCAGCAGAGGCGGCCCACCGCCGGGTAGAAAGTTTGGGAACCCCGGGGACCGTTTACGAAAGAAAAAATGGGATCTTGATGAGCTTCCCAAGTTTGAGAAGAACTTTTACAGTGAACATCCAGAAGTGCAGCGAATGAGTCAGGTATTTCTTTAATGTAACAGGAAACCACCTAATGTAAACCTTTGATGCATGAAAAAAGAGTTTTAAACAGAGTATAAACACCAGTGTATGTTGTGTAGTCTGTGTTGGTTTCACACACTGGCCTGTTTTCTTGTGCTTTCAGTATGATGTTGAGGAGTATCGCAGTAAGAAAGAAATCACGGTTCGCGGTTCAGGCTGCCCAAAGCCTGTCACCAACTTCCATCAGGCCAAGTTTCCCCGTAAGCACATGCATACATAGATATCTACACATGAAAAACTGTGGTACTACACAATTTGTTGTTACAGAAATAACCAGATAATTTGTTCTTCCTCTCCATCTAGAATATGTTTTGGATGTACTGATGCAGCAGAACTTTAAGGAGCCCACAGCCATTCAGGCACAAGGTTTCCCTCTGGCCCTCAGCGGGAGAGACTTGGTGGGCATTGCTCAGACTGGTTCTGGGAAGACTTTATCGGTGAGATGCACATCCCTCTACCCCTGTACTTGCAAAGATGAATATGTAACACACTAGTGTATTACACAGCAGCATAATCCACTAACTCTTCCGTCCTTTTCTTTCTTCAGTATCTCCTGCCTGCCATTGTACACATCAATCATCAGCCCTACTTGGAGCGTGGCGATGGACCCATTGTACGTGAAAGGAAAAGAATAATACTTATCACTGAGTAGTCTTTGCTTTGGGGTGTCAGAGTTTACAAGAATTATATTGAAAGATAGCTTAACACAACATTGTCTCTATTAGACAAAACAGTAGATAGTTATGGCATTATATGTGTGCTCTGCAGTGCTTGGTTTTAGCCCCCACAAGAGAACTGGCGCAGCAGGTCCAACAGGTGGCGTATGACTATGGAAAGTCTTCCCGCATTAAAAGCACTTGTGTGTATGGGGGTGCTCCCAAGGGACCCCAGATCCGAGACTTGGAGAGAGGTGAGGACTATTTACTGTTTGGATTAGCGCTGTTTTGTGTCAGAAATCTTTCTTGTAGTTGTCCAAATCAGCTGAACAATTGTTTCCCATTGAAATCCACATTGGATTAATATGTAATTATTGGTAGTAGTTTTATTATACAACACAATGAAACATACTAAGTTTGTGTCTCTCCTAGGTGTTGAGATCTGCATCGCCACTCCGGGTCGTCTGATTGACTTCCTTGAGGCTGGTAAGACCAATCTGCGACGCTGCACGTACTTGGTTCTGGATGAAGCTGACCGCATGCTGGATATGGGTTTTGAACCACAGATTCGAAAGATTGTGGACCAGATCAGGGTACAATATATTTGTTTTTGTAGAAAGTTAATTATTATAGTATATTAATAATTGTCGCTTAGCAGCAGAGAAAAGTCCTGCTGTGCATTATGCATTATGTTTTTGTTATCTGAAGCAGGCATTTTAGTACCTGTCATTAATAGTTTTTGCTTATCTGGTGCGTTCTTTTCCCAGCCTGACAGACAGACCTTGATGTGGAGCGCTACCTGGCCTAAAGAGGTTCGCCAGCTGGCAGAGGACTTTCTGAAAGACTATGTCCAAATCAACGTTGGAGCACTGGAACTTAGTGCCAACCACAACATTCTTCAGATAGTCGATGTCTGTATGGAGAGTGAGAAGGACAACAAGTAAGAGGCTGGTCACACAGCAGATCTTTCTTTTCCTTCTTTGGTTTATTGCAGTTTGTTCGTATTGGTTAGGGCCCTTTGTAATGTTCCTTTTTACTGTATCTGTTTCCCGCACCTTTTAATCCTTAATTTAATGATGGTGATCTTTATTTTGTGAGGCAATAAGAGAGATGAATATACAATCATTTTGTATGCCCAGGTTACTCCAGCTGATGGAGGAGATTATGGCGGAAAAAGAGAACAAGACTATCATTTTTGTGGAGACCAAGAAACGATGTGACGATCTCACGCGCAGGATGAGACGTGATGGGTGGGTTCATGTTGCTGTTATGATTACACCCCTGCTCACGCTTGTAGAAGACTTTCAAGCATAATGAACTTATCCCAGCACTTGTGATTTATAAGGATGTGCAAATTTTATGATACAAGATCTCATGGCCACATTAGTCCTGTGGCTTACCCAGAGGTCTGTAGGAATGGGAAGGAGTGCTTTTTCCCCCCGGGGATTAAGAGTGGATCATTAAAAAACTAACTGATTAAATCTACATGGTTATTTATATGACAGTTTGCTTGTCTCTCTTCTAGGTGGCCGGCGATGTGTATTCATGGCGACAAGAGCCAGCCAGAGAGAGACTGGGTGTTATCAGGTGCAATAATACAACATATTATTATTGTTTGTATCTTTGTAGATGATGTCCAGCTCTTAATCATCTGTTTTTTTTCTCGTGTTGCAGAGTTCCGTAGCGGCAAAGCTCCCATCCTCATCGCTACTGACGTGGCCTCGCGTGGTCTGGGTATGTCCTGTGTGCTCAAGTGCAAAGCAAATCATTTCCTCAGTATAACCACACACAAGATGTCCAATAATAATAACAATGGACATTCTATATATTGCTCAGACTGTTCACTGCATGTTTATTTACAGTAGATTTAGGATCAAAAGTCAACCACGAACACGAAGATTTGCTTTTGTGTCAAAACCCATGTGATGCTTCTTGGATAAAATGTGTATCTAAGAAGTATATCATATTTGAAGCTGGGTTTCGTGTGGAGATTTTATCCACTTTGCTCTATTAAAAACACTGAACATAGGAATGATGTTGAATAAAGTATGAAGATGTAAGGGGTGAGGCTAGTGAAGCAGCCCCTTACAGGATGGCAATCAACCTTTAACCTAATTCTGTGTTCATTTGTTTTCTTTTCATTTTGTTTTTGTTTGTTGTTTCCAAGTCTCTTCTCCGGCAACTAGAAGCACACAGGCCCTCGGGAGCCTGCAGCCGGACCTAGGCATGACAAATCGAAAGCTGACTTGGGGAGAGAGACGGCCTGATTAATCAGTCCCAGACACAGCCATCACTGCTGAAAACCTAGAACAGAGCCCACAAACAAAATGCTCCCCCCCTTCCAGGACACTGGCTGCCTGGGCGACAGATTGGGTGGGGGGGGGGCGAGCGCGGGGTGCTGCTGGGCTTCCAAATTTGATCGTAGGGTCGGGGGCGGCTGTCAGGTTAGAGGGCGAAGAGGGGGGTATGGGCGAGGGTGGGCTCCCCTCGGCCATGCCATCATCACAGTGATGCACCACAGCATTTGCTGATTAAATTAAGTCAGAAACTCAGAGACATTTTGACAAAGTTTTCAACATCTGTGTATTTATTCTGATGGGACATGGATTAAGACAACTTTCCTGCACAGTCCTTGTGGAGATATATTTCCATTCCCAATTACAAAATGTGGAAATCAAAATTTTCACCTAAATTGGTCCTGCAGATAAAACACTTCGATAGATTATGCTGAGATACAGTGGTGCATTACAAGAAGACAGAGAGAGAGACAACTGCCAGGAAGTGAGGGTGGAAAGCGGCCACAGCCGGGCATGGACGGCTATGCTGGAGGCTCCCCTCTGAACTGCCCTCTGATGCCAGCCCCTGACACCCCCCACCACTGGCTGTGCCGGCCGGCCTCTCCCTCTGCGGACGTCATGTCTGGTCCTGGCTGGCAGGAGTCCTGGCCTGGAGGAGCCACCTCTCGATTTCCCCCCCTTTCACTGTCTGTCTCTTAAATGTTTCCTTCTTTCTCTCATTCAGCTTTTTTCTCTAGCTTTTTCCACCACCCTTCTGCCTTTAACCTGTTGTCCTGTTATCTTCTTGGTGTTTTCTTTAAACCATTTCTGACCCCTGTCCTTTTTGTCCCATTGCCTGTCCCCAAATCTACTGTGTGTTCTGCTTTCATCCCCGCCCCACAAATGCCATTTTGTCTTTATGTGTACATCATACCTGACCACCAGTCCAGTCTGTAAATAACTCACCAGCTCCTGATGACTTGCTAAATCCCTCCATAAGGACTATCACACCTGTCAGGACACAAATTCCTGGCAAAGCCCACACTCAGATCCCTCTTACAGAAAGCATCCATGTCTTCTCTCTAGTGTCTGTTTCTTGTTACTAAACTTGAAAAGTTGGGCTCGTTGATGTCACTGCCTTTGCAAGTGACCTGGGAGGCATTTGGAACAAGCCGCGTCGATCAAAGACCATCAAAGCCATTAAGAAAATCTACCACTTCACCACAATAAGTTACTTGTCACTGCCACCCACTAATGTAAGAAATGGTAGAGTAGGGACTTAAGATCCTTGAAGAAAGGATCCAGTAGAGGCCTCTCCACCCATCACCTTGCGTAAACACAGGAGTAATGTCTCCAGGTCAAAAAAGGCTGGATGACACGAAGAGGCACAGATAGAACTAGAGTAGGACTGCATCCCAGTGCAGTCCAGCTGGAGCTCTGGCCCAGACTGTTTCCAGCTTTGGGAGTGTTGTGGAGGAGTGGCGAGGTGGGAGAAGGGACTGTTTTTGTCCTCTGCGCTCTCCTCCTACCCCTGCAGACCTCCCAGGACTGGTGATGGGTAGGGCAACAGAGGGGTCACTTTGTAAGCCATCACTAAATCTCTGATACAGGGTAAGTACTGTACCCCAACCACCCCTCCCCTTTCCTCCCCTCCCCTCCCTATTTTCTTGACCACCAGTCTTCATCATGATGCTTCCAAAACAAGACTTGTTTTTCCTCTGATCAGCAGTGTTTTCTGAGCCCTTTGTCAATTGTAATGAGAAACAGACCTGTAATTTGTTTTGAACGTCATTTTATCTCCTGATAGAAATTATTAAACCATTAGTCAGCAATCCTTTTAGACCACTGAATCTGTCTTTTACTCAATGATCTCCTGTTGGTCACTTTCCTCCTTCAAAGTTTTTTCCCCTTTTTAAATTTCACTTATTGTCCAGATTATTCAGCAAACCACTAACTTTTTTTTACATCACATAATTCTGTAGCTCTGCCTGCACATAACTTATTTGCACATGTGCAAGCACTTTATTGCTAGATAATTGAGGCCTGTTTTGTAATTGTCATGGTAAGTGAATCCATGTTCTAATTGTGTATTGTGCAAATAGTCGATCATAACAGGTAAGTGATGCTTTCAGAGGATGATGTCTTGGAGGTATTGTCTGTCTGAATGTTCCCAGTTCAAAAAGCACAAAACTTATAAATAGTAAATTGATTAATTCATTTCGCTACCAGTGTCAGTTTTGTTCTGACTTTTGTGTTTGTCTTTTCCATTCCTGTAACTGATCCCATTGCACCACCTTCTCTCAACCCGACTGCTGCATCAAATGTCTAGATGTGGAGGATGTCAAGTTTGTCATCAATTATGACTATCCCAACTCATCGGAGGACTACATCCATCGGATCGGCCGCACGGCCCGCAGCACCAACAAAGGCACCGCCTACACCTTCTTCACTCCGGGGAACATCCGCCAGGCCCGCGAGCTCATCCGGGTGCTGGAGGAGGCCCGGCAGGCCATCAATCCAAAACTGCTCCAACTGGTCGATAATGGACGTGGTAGTGGAGGTGGTGAGGGACACTTCTTGCCGCATTAGATTACTATGATATTTATATGGTAGCTAAGTAATTTAGCTGTTCAGGAATCAGTTTTGAGTTAGTAAAGAGATTTTCTAGTTTTGGGAGATCTCTAGTATCAGGATATTGTGAAAGATGGGATAAAACAGTTTAACATAAATTGTACATGACTATGATTAAGAAGCTTTAGTACTTTATTCTATTTACATAGTTTCTAGTCTGATGGACCAACATAGCAGTTTGATGGCATTTTGTCCTACATTTCTGTTGTCCTCTCTCCTCCTTTATCCTTTTTTCCAGGAGGCCGTCCTCGTTTCCGTGGCAGCTCCACTTCTAACAATCCAAACCTGATGTACCAGGACGAGTGTGACAGGCGAATGCGTTCTGTGGGCGGCAGCACCAAGGACAGCCGCGGCAGCAGCAGCAGCTACGGACGCGAGAGCCGTGGAGGGAGCAGCCGGGACGGGGAACGCTCCTCCTCATCTTCCTCCTCTTACAGAGATCGCAGCAGCAGGGACGGAGGACGCAGCTATGGCTCTAGCTCCAACTCATACGACCAGTACCAGAATAATAACAACAGCAGCAGCAACAACAATCAGTACAGCAGCTCCAGGGCTGGGTCAGGGGGCAGTGGAGTGGGGCAGGTCCCGCCTCCTCCTCCGGGCCCCCAGCCTCTAATGGCCCAGCAGTTCAACCTTCCCCAGCCCCCTATGATGGGCCTGATGGGGCACTCGCCTTTCCAGTTTGCTCCTCCACCGCCTCCATCGGGCAGAAAGTAATGTGATCTAAGCATCAGTCACACAAACACAGCACAACACACACCACGCCCAGTCACACAGTCTCAACATCTGTGAGAAATTTTGATTTTTGTGAGGGTTTTGTTTTTGGCGACCACTGTAACATCAACATGCCAGTTATCAACTTGATTGGGTTGCAACACATCATTGCATTGTGCTTTTTAATTATTATTAATTATTAATTTTTTCAACATCAAAACATTTAGACTGCTTCTCAGTTTGTTTATGAAGTAGACAACCC
>JAPMOB010251544.1:18809-29189 GCA_029875015.1 Lepomis gibbosus
AGTTTGTGTTCACTGACAAATCTCCTGAGACTCACCATAGATGACCTTATATAATTAATCATGTGTGGTCAAGTCTTTGCAGCTGTGAGGATTAAGATTTCCTGTTATAGAGTGTCTTTTTACAGTTTGTTTAATAAAGCTCTTCCATGTATCACTGTGTCCTCCTTAAATCCTTGACACTAACATTGTGAAGGTGGATGGTAGCTTTAGCTGTTGTATTGTGGAGTGTTCATGTGATAGTGGGAGTATAAAGTTATTTACATTTATTCATTTAGCTAATGCTATTATCCAAAGCGACTTAAAATAGCTATATATGTCAGATGTCACGCGCCATTTACAATACAAATAAACATGCCTTAAGGTCACCAAGAAGAAAAAAAAAAACTTTATTACCCATTTGGAATATTTTACCAGTGTTATGCTCTTGCACATTGCACAAGTGAAATGTTCATAACAGAACTGCCATCATTGGTATTTACAAAGCAGTCATATTGGAGATTAGTGCAGTGGAATGTGAGGCTTGTGGGCAGGGGGAAGTATTGAGCATGGCTGACATGCATTGTCTGAAGACTGTAGAAACAAGTTGAACATGTTTGAGAAAGACACTGCTCCGAGCACCTGGGTGCAGGTAAGTTCGCATGTGCTCAAGTTTTTGATATTCAGTAATAATAAATGCTGAAATATTAACTTAAATCACACGTTAGTGAAAATATTTGTAAAAACTCAACTTAAACCCTACTGAAAATGCTATGAATATATTAAGAATTTAAGGTTATAATGTAGCTGATCTGGATCTCAGACAAACTGCAGACATAATGACTGACGTGTAACAGATGAGAAAAACAAATTCATCCAAACTCACTAAAATTTAAACATTAGAACTGCAAAATAGGCACATATGGCAGATAATACACAACTCTGATGTTACAGTAAATGTTCTTTCCACAAGATGGGCCAAAGACGGGAAAACAAAATCAAAAGCGTTCTCTGTGCAAATCAAAAAGTGGAAAAGCAATTATAAGTGTTATTTCCTCATCACAAAATAGACACCACAAAAAGTTGATTAAGTATAGCTTTGTTTTGCAAACTAAGATGAGTCTACATAATGCTTAGGGCCTTGCTCTATTGATTGGCTGGATTTTGCAAGCATTGTGTCAAATGTTGTCAGAGCATGCAGAGGTGAAGGTAAACGCAACCAATAATGGATTTAAACTGTCTTTATGTCCTAGAGGAAAACCATAATCAAGCACCCCAGATGAGCAAATATTTGATGTAGTTTTCTTCCTTCGTAGCACTGTTGGTTAAAAACTTTGTGGGGAACAGTTGTGGGTTTGTTCTAAAGCAGCCACATACAGCAGACTAGACCTAAACACATGACTCATTTAAAGCAAAGCATTACACTGACTGAGCATGAGCATAATCCAAGTAAAACAATCAATACTAATCAAAGAAAGTACAATGTGATTACAAAAAGGAAAACAGGTTAATGCAGAGAGAGTGTCGAGTTGGTTTAGGAAGGGAGCGCAGTCTGAAAGCAGAGTCTGTCATGTTGGGGTTTTCTTTAACTGCTATAGTTTCCCCCACGTGTCCGGAGGAGGAAACTGTTCTAGACTGCCGCTCTCACTGTGCTCCTGCTCGCCCATGGTGAAGGTTAAAGTGTAATGCAGCTGTACTTTCTCCTGCAACACACACAATGGGAGATGTAGATATATAGTTGAACATCCAGAGAGCCTTGGCTGGACAGACATTCCTGTATCTCACTGAGTAGTTCTTCTGACTCATGACAGTGAGATTAGTAGTACAGAGGCTAACTACAGCCATTTCAGTCCATGTGACTTCCACAGTTCACTTGACCTGTGGCAGTGAAATCATTGTAAAATAGTTTTTCACTTTTATAGAATGCACCTCAGTGTCAAATCTAGCTGTAGCTTGAGATACTGTCACATCCTGCAAGGAGGACAGTAAATTGACAAAGCTTGCAGGGTAGCATGTTTTTCCAAGGGATTATTTCCTTTCACAGAGTTTACATTTCTTGCTGTGAACGTCAGCTGATTATGCTGCTCCTGTCCTGCTTGAGTAATTCAAGTCAAGTGAAGGATGATTTCTTAATGGCTTAATGGTTTATTTTATGAGTGGACACCCAAAGTCTAGATATTTAAGTCTTTGCTCACCTTGTTTGGGTTTGCCAGCAGCAGGATCTGTGTGACAGCAGCAGGAGGAAGGATGGGGTTGAAAGCTGGGAGCTCTGTTCCTGACGGGGGCTGCAGCTTCACTGCCATAGACTACAAATGATAAAAGAAAACAAACGACATCCTTTCTTTACTAAGACAATACATCACCTACAGTCGTTCAGTAACACTGTCTTTACAAGATGAACCTTACGCGAATGTACAGCTCTTACAGAGAACTTTTTTTTTTTTTTACTGCTGACCTTTGGAGCCGTGGTCTGGAAGTTTATGTTGGTGACAGGGACAGGAGCGGATGACAGCATCGAGATGATGACCACCAGCACATCGGGACGAGACGGAGGCGAGTCGCGAGCAAAGTGAAAAAGAACCCGCAGACTGTGTCCGTCAAACACAGTCACAGGTAACAGACTACCTGGAGAGGGAAAGCACAAAGAGGAGGAGAGCATATCATAAATTTGTACTTTCAGGCAGGCGAAAGCATGAAAACATAAAGTTCACTTACTGGGCTTAATGGATTCTAGCGGTACAAAAACATCAGTCAGAGTGACTTCTGTGGAAGGAGTCTCAATGTGAGTTGGGGACATATCCAGCAACGTCGCTCCGAGGCTAGGCTGAGAGTTGAGGAGAGGCGCAGGGTGTTCAGTGGTGAAGGTTGGGATGGGGACTGGGGTAACACTGGACCCAGACTTGCTCTGGAGATCTCTAAGAGTTGGTTTGGACTGCTGCTTGTCCCTTAAAGCAGAAAAACCAACAATTCTATCTTTACTGTACAAATTGAAAATAGCTTAAGATAAATCTTGGTGCACTTTTAACATCTGTTAGCTAGACTGGATATTCATTACTGATATCTGCAACTTTATTTCTAGTGAAAGCTCTAGATATCTATAATTACATGACAGTAAGTATTAAAGTACTTTTGCCATTCATATGTAAGGTGTTTCTCATTACAGATATCTACAGTTGATCAGTTGATATCTGCAACTGAATTGCAGATGTTTCACTGCTGATACATAGTCAAACACTGCTTACCGCTTGCCATAGTTTTGCAGTATTTAAACTTTAAAAAGGTTACTGCTGGGATCGTTTTTTTTGTTTGTTTGTTTTTTTGGTCAGGCTGAAGTAGCAAAGGGAGACAAAAGCATTTTGAGGCAAGCAAGCAGCCAAGAGTTCAGAAAAACAAGAGCCAGAAGTTAAACATGAGGAGTAGCCTAGAGGTAGAAAGCTGATCTTCTAGGAGCGTCTAATGTTTCAAAACGAGACAGAAATCCTTTCCTGGCAGTGGCTGCCTGCTACACTAATCTAATTTAATTACACATGGTACATAAAGCAGACAAGCATATCAAACTAAAACTTAAAACAAAAAGTAAATATTAGGGCTATCTCACAGTTTTAGCAGGAATGCGACCATGTTAGAATAATGTTAGTTAAATACCATTTGACCTGCAGGCCCTCTGGAGGCAGGGACTGCTGCATCAGTGTCTTTCCCAGGAGGTCCAGCTCGTCGAGGGCCGAGTTCCCAGGGGTGGAGCCAGACGAAAGGGGCTGAGAGTGGGAGAGGGGGTCTGGACTCAGGAGAAGACTGGGTGCTGCTGGGATGTCCGCGTCTATGCTGTCAGAGGACTGGAAGTAGGAAGTGAGAGCGTGTAAGGAAAATAGCGGTACAGAAGTCTCGATTAAGAAGGAGCTGTTGTGTGCGTTTGAGGAATGACATCAGTGTAAATCATACAAAGTGCCACTGGATCATTGTAGTCATAATAAAAAATTAATCCTCCCTCTGCTCACCTGGAAAGAGTCCCAGGCTGTGGAGTCCTCAGGCTGTGACGGAGGGTTGGAGGTGTGTGTTCCTTCACTTAAACCTGTAAGTTGCACAAAGAGTGGCAGTACTACTTAGAAATTGACTGACACACTATCAGTCAGAGTATTTTCTTTCCCTTCATTTTAAAACTCCTAGATAACTCCACACAATCAGTATCTTGCACACAACCAGTTCCAACTTATTGGAACTGCCATGCTGTTACCAAGTGACATGAGCTCGTCGTCGAGGAGACTAATTCCCATCTCTTGCGAGGGGGCGTTGAGGCTGTCTGTCGGCGTGGGAAACTCTGGGAAGGACGGAGGCGACTGTGGGGATGTGTCCAGTCCTGACAGATCAAGCAGTGCCGTCCCTCCTGTTGGAAAAGGATTCAAGCCAGTTCATTTCAAGCCGGCCACAATAAAAACTAGGAACTTCTGAATCTATAAAGGTTTCTACATTAAACATTTTTGTAGACTGCTAATTCTACAACTATTAAGCACTCTTCATGAGTTTCTGCACTCACTGCTTGACCCACCTGTTTGTTTGTGTGTGTTTAATGTGTTGTTGCCGTTCACTATCTCCCCCTTCACCTGCTGTTTGTACAGGTTGATGACGTGAGTCAGGCTGTCGTTGGCCTGCAGGATCTCCGCTGTGGAAAGACATTAGAAAACGCTCCTTATTGTTTTCACAGTGTTGATATCCATCAGAACTGGTGTCTCTCCTGCTGGGCAGCAGGGTGGACTAGATCTTAGAAAGACAGATTATAGAACTTGTGGAATAGAGCTAGTCTAATTGATTATGTGTATTTGAGTACATGTACTGTATTTCTTAATAATCAAAAGGAATTGCAAATGGCTCCAGAAACGGGACACGATTTCCTCAGATAGATGAAAATACACTGACAATTAAAGTAGGCTGTACTGGATATCAAATATTTCTGCAGGACAAAGACGGTAAAGACACTTAATTTGTTTGTGAAGAGCAGCATGCTGTGTGGTAACAATGAAACACTGTGTTATGTTTCTTGTATTTATATTTTGGCCGTGTCTCTGGTGCTCTCATCAGAAACAGAGAAGAAGCCAGAGTTCAGTGTCATGTTGGAGTACTCGACAGAAACAGAAAACAGTTGAATGATGTGGAAAATTAACAATATGGGCTTGTCTTTTGCCATGCCTGATGACCAGTAGAGCTACAACATTTGCTTGCAGCAAATAAGATAGGGTGATTTAATTTTTCTCCATTTCCATGATATTTAATGGTGGAGGAATAAAACAAAAACGCTCACCAAGAGCCTCATCGTTGTCCTCTGTATCACTTGCTAGTCTGAACAGTGTAGGTCTCATTTTCTCACAGCGCTGGTACAGGTCCTAAGCCACACAAAACATGTTAAATACCTGAAATCAAATTTTCTTATTTAACTTTACATTATAGCACTAAACATGCCCTTCTGATCAAAAGCATCCATCTTTCAGTTCACCTGCAGGAGTTCAGCGTTGCTCTGATTGCTGGCGGCGCTGTCGTAGTCCTGCAGAAGCTGGCTCAGCAGAGTGACGCTCTCCTTCACCTCCTGTATGGCGTTCACCCGCTTCGACACCTTCTCTGCTCGCTTCTGATCCTAAAAACAGACAAGAGACGAATATGATAACACAACAGTAGAAAAACAAAACATAGCTAAAGGACAGGGAGAAGCTGTTAGAAAAGAGCAAAGAGCAGCTCCCATTACCCCTGAAAGCAGGACACATTCACTCAGCCTTCCTGCTGAATCACTGCCAGTGACACACAAACCCCCGGGCAACCAACCAATTTCCTCATACAGTTTATGTTCCTGCCATGAGTGCAGCACTTTGGTAATTTACTCATTTTCTTTAAATCACACACACACACACACACACACACACACACACTATATGCAGCACTAGACAGTGGTGGTGCACGTTTGACAGAGAAATGTGATTAAGAAAAGGAGAAGGAAAGAGGCTTACCTCTTGGACCATTTCCTTGATGAGCTTGTTGGCGGCTTTGAGGTCCTCAGGGTGCGAGCTATTCAACAGGCGAGACAGCATCTGACAAGCGCAAAGACAGAGTTCATATGGTGGAAAATGAGCGAACTGGCTTCATAAATCCCAAAAGCGTGCACAGTGGTTAACTACTGGCTCAGATCACATTTATTTGGGAAAGAATCTCACTTTTGACTTTTCCTCGTCCTCAAAAATAGTGTTCTTGGGTCTGGGTGGAGGGAGGTTCAGTAGTTTGTCAGGTGGAAGCTCTGGGTCTTGTTTGATAATACCTGATTTACAAGCACAAAATATGAAAAAGCCAAGGAGTTAAAAGCTTCCAACTTATTACTGTAATTATTAGTTTCTTTAGTCCTTGTTACTTATTATCTTAAAATGGACTTTGGCTGCAACCTCAGTGACCTAACAAATTCAGGAGTTCAAACTTCCTTTCATCTGATGGCAGATAGCCTCTTACCTTGTTTCTTCAGCATCTGATAGGCATCTGAGATCTTGGCCTCATCAGGTAACCCCAAAGTCCAGCTATAGATCAACTCCAAAACCTTCTTTTTGACTGGCTCTTGTGATCGCGAGCCCAGGTACTGATTGGGGCATTGAGGACAACAATCAAGTGATTTACACACAACATGAGGTGTAAAAATAAATAATTAAATAAAAACCTGTCTGACAAACACAGACGCACTCAGAGAGACACTCAGAAAGCCTTACCTTTGGAGAAACTACTTTGATGAGTTCATTGAGAAAACGGAACTTGCCCACTTCACTGTGAAACCTTTTCCCGCAGTTTTTCATACACGTCTCCAGAACCTGTAAAAAGAAATACAAATAAAACAAAATCTGAAAACAGCAACACCATGCTCCAAAACATATGCCTTTCAAATGATAATACATATTTAGAGAAACAGTCATGGTGAATTCAGGCTTTGAGGACTTATTACATTACAACATATTTCTCAGGAACAGGCTCATTTGAAAACCTGTCATCATCATCTACTACATCGGATTTAGAGTTTGGTGCATATGGGTTTTGGGGAGCCCACGAAAAATTCTGGATGAAATCTGCCAAAAGTTGTAATCTTGTAGCACTAAAAGAGTTTTCATTTAGAAAATGTACAAGCCAAAAAGGGAACAAAAGTAAATTTTCTGTAGCAGAGTCTTCATAGAGTGGAAAACAACTGACGAGACTCAAAAAATTAGCACAGAGTACTGAGACAGCTACTTCAGTCTAACAGATTCTGCTTCAGTTCTGAACTCACCAGCAGGGCCTGCATGGCCTCCCACTCCTGTGGAGACTGGATCTTGTGGGCCAGGAGCCTGGTGGCCAGCTGAGGTCTGTAACACAGGGCACAAACAATATTGAATGTCCAGAGCACTGCACGCAGCCGTTGAGGGCAAGTGAGCGAATGCAAGTGGGGCTTATTGTTTACTTCTTTTAACTGTATCATATCAACAATGACATTAACCCAATAATGATTTGTAAAATAATTTGAGAATGACTGATGAAAAAAAGTCAGGTCTGTTTAATTTCCCATTTTTTAAAATATCTTTACAGGCCTTTGTTCACAGACAGAAGTTGCTAAATGCAGGTAATGAATACATATGTTAATTTGCATTCACTCCAGCAACTGGGGTCTTGAGGATAATAAACTTGAACCAGCAGCAACAACACCATAATTAAAAAAGGGCTGTTACGATGTCCTCTTACCCCTCCAAATCATTGTTGAGCTGGTCACAGAAGGCATGGATGCTGCTCCAGTCTGTGTCTCTGTTGAGTGGGTTCGTGGCTCTGTCTGAAACGTTAGCAAAGTCAGACAACAGAGGTGATAGATGTTGTCTCAACTCTACTGCATTACAGCACATGACAATACAACAGAACCACAAACTACAGCCTCCCAAATCACCTTAAAGTTAACTTAAAGCTCTCTCTTCAGCATTTTCAACAGATAAGATAATATAGATCTTTATTAAAATACAATAGAAAAATACAAGATATGATAGAAAAATAAGTTATATTTCAGTTATATGTACACTAAAGACCTTTATATGCAACACAAACATAAAAATCGTTAACCTGTACTGTGCCATGGTACATTTGTATATTTTTCTTCTAAAGCACACTGCTGTATATTTTTTTCTACACCGTGTCATTAACTCCTTCTGCAACCTGTGTAATGTTCCATATCAATTGCATCTGTATATAAAAGGTGTAACGTTAGCCTTTATAGTGTATAGTGTTTTATCTTATCTTGAGAGTAGGATTTATTACGTTTGTTCTGCCTGTCTTTTTTGTTCCAGTTTGTATTATTTTAGCTAGTAGGCTACTAACGTTAGCTAATCAATTGGCAACTGAGTGTATGTTATTAATTTACTCTTTTCGATTAAAAATTGAGTATTTATCAATAATCATAATCTAATATCTTGACATGAAAGACAGACATGCTGAGTGAAAAAAGTTACATACAAAACTTTATAATTAAGCACGTAAGAAGGCCAAGAGGCATCCCGAGTGACTCCGTAATGAAGTCCCTGCCACAGCATGCCACCGTGCAGAGTACAGGTGCTAGCAGAGTGTAACCTAAGCTAGCTTGCTGGCGGCGGTCGCACTGTGTCACTGTGTCGTCTACAACTTTCTCACGAGGCCGTAGCTTTGCCCTAACCATAACCTAACCTCTGTGGCTAAAAATAGGGCTCCCTTGATCTTGATCGCCCACTACCTAGGTGAGCTACCGTGCCGTAAAGCTAAAGCTCCGCCTGGTTGTGTTATGTGTTGACAGCTGGCTGGCACAGCAGCTCCGGAGCTCGGTTAGCATCCTGGATGTGACGGCAGGGTCCCCTCAGCCGGGACACGCGCTGCTGTCAGCTCATTCACAACAACTCGCGGATAATAATGCGCAAGTGTCCGGGTCTCTAGACGACACTGGCTCGGTACAATAAGTTGAAAATACTCAACTGATTCGAGACTCCAAACTCTCCGCATCGGGCGGCGTAGCCATCACTGTAGATTTATCTCGTGTCTCGTTCTCGCGAGGGACGCAGACGGGCACGTAGATGCAGGAGAGACGCAGAACTGGAGTGGATAGAAAGGACATTTACAAATTTAAAACATAATACATTTGTATGATATTTGTATGATAATTACCGTTCTGCCTTATTGTGTGCCTCAAATGTTTTTATTTGCACATATCAACTGAAATCTAGAAATTACTTCAAGGTGTACAATAAATGATAATAATAAAACATTGTTATCTTTTCAACTAAAGACTTCACTGCAGTTGTCATAAAGTTCATCAGTAATTATTTTATAAGTTTAATATGCCAAGTCAACGCCATGAAAACATCACCAAGTATTGCATTTATAGCCCCACATGAGATTTAAAAGTGTACATTTGAATGGGAATAACCGTTCTAACAATCAATTTCTATGATCGAAGAGCTGCGTCAAGCGAGAAAACAGAACCATACAGGAAGTGTAATTTCTTTCAAATTAAATGATATGACGATATGGTTGGAGTGGCCACAAAGCAGTAGACAGTCTATTCCACAAAAATATACAGTACATATATGCAGACATTTAAATTGGAGACAAAGTACATTCAGTTTGGTTTTATCACTTCTTAACATGTCGTATTTAGTCCCTTATTATTTTTTTGCAAGCCTCGAAAGGTTAATGCCGTTAGCCTATAGTTTTATTTAACTTGTTTGACCGGAAGTACTTTTTTCAACAATAGCTGACTTAACCTTCCTGAAATAACAAGTGCATGTGTCTAAACGGCCCAAACATTATCAAATAACATTGAAGGCTAAAACTGAATATGCTGAAATATTTTTTACTCATACTTGAGTACATTACATAAATGTAATGTAATGTACTTGATCAAAAATAGCAAGAACTGGGGGAATGATTAAAATCAGCAGATGGCCTGTTTTAATGAAGCTGTAATACCTCAAAGTTTTGATTAAAAAAAACGATGATAGCTTATATTTGGCTGTCGTGCAGTAATGAGAAAAAAAAGAATGTCAAGTCTGCATCTGAGAAATTAGAAACCTCGCCTTCCTAATTATAGGGAGGCAGCAGCTCTGTGTCTCCCTCCAGCGGCAACTATTGCGCATTTTACTAAATGTGTAGGACAACAAGGAGGACGACAGCAAGTAACGGGATTTGATTTGATTTGTTTTACATGCCTTCTATCAAATCGGCCACGAGTCACCAGAGCACTGCAGATGTTTGGACGACTGTTCACTACATTCAGAAGCTCGTTGGTGGTTTGTAGTGAAAAGTGACATTGTATTGCGTGAGGGGAACCGTTTGAGGCTTTAGTTGTGGCTAGATTCACCGAAACAATGTAGCCTACTCTCTTTAGATGTGCAGACACCTTTGTTT
>JAPMOB010251545.1:0-21692 GCA_029875015.1 Lepomis gibbosus
CTGCTGAACTATGCAGTACTGGAAAGAGTGCAAAATTGCTGTTTGTTTCAAAGGACCATTTTTGTTGAGAAATGTATGATACGTTTTTGTGTATAATATAAAAAAAAGATTTTTGAAAGCCAGCAAGATCACCTCTGTGTGTTTCTACCAATAGTGGTAGATAGTGCTTGGGTGTCATGGAATGAAGAGCATTGAAATGTAATCCACAGTGTTCTTATGAGATCTGTACAGTCAATGTTTTTGTGTAGACTGATACACATATTCTTGAATAACGGCTCATGTTTTTCCCTTTCTTTTTAATGACATTTTTAGGCTTACAAAAGTGTGGTTATATTTGTGTTTCAATTGATTTGTTTTAAGCTTAAAATGCATTTTGAACTTGGGTGGAACCTGATTAAAAATGTTCCCTGACAAGCAACTGAAGCTAAGTGCTTCCCATAGACAACCAGTGCATTTTACTGTAGCTAAATTATACAATATATATTAATTAATTGGCATCATAATCATTACATTAAAGGAATAGTTTTGTGAAATACACTTAAAACTTTATGATAAACACTCTACAGACAGGAAACCGTAAAACTGCCTGCCTCGGTCGGTCCAAAGTAACACAATCTATCCCAGCCAACTGTTTCCCGTCTTGATGCTTAGCTAAGCTAACCAGTTGCTGGAGATAGCTTCATGATCTAACTCCGCAAGACAGCGGTTGAGCGCGTTTCCCAAAGCGACAAACTATTCCTTCAAAGACAAGATATACAGATCGACTCTGATCTTATTCTATATGTATACTTCCCTGTGAAATGTGTCAGATTTCAGCCCTAAGAGAATACTGAATACAAACAAGCAGCACAGACCTGAAAAGCTACATTCTCAGTATGCATCACCCGCTCCTTCTTAACAAAAAAAACTTTAAGGATGAATGGAAACTAAACCCATATGGCATGCAGGGCGCGCTCTGAGCCATCTGGGTAAATATTTATTGGATGTCAATGTTACTACACGATTACCATCAAATTAATTCTAGTGAAGAAGTGATGTGCTCCACTACACTGTTTTTAATGGTTGGCGTTTTTGCACAGAAGTGAAGGTGATGTGTTAGTGTAGGGCTGTACAAGGGAGGGACCGTTGCCCAGATCAACCATGATTCTCTTGGTGCAAAACGAATGAATGACTCATCCTCTTGTGCCCTCTCCCTTCCTTCATTATAATCAAGCCAACCCAACACTTGTTAAACTGTGAGTGAGCTGCTTGAAGAGCGAGACAAGCCAAAATATTTAAGTTACCTCTGCTACCTGCCAATGCGACAGGACTGCTCTGTTAAGCCCCAGACATTGCCGCCATTCAAATGTACTCATGTGCTGACCATTACTTTTTCATTTATTTCCACTCGATCAGACACTCAGATACTATCTCCTGTTTACTGTACCACACTCTGCCCCCTGTATTATGTCAAAGAGTTCCTGAGTTCTGACACTCGGCTGCTGTCTTATGTAAGGACAGACACTCCTCTGTGACTGTTGAAGTGCACATGCCAGGGGAGATTTTATACAGCTAGACTTTTAAGAGGCCCGTGTCACGCGTGCGTATGTATGATCGAGGGGTTTACAATGTAAATAAAAGAAAACAGCTTTGTATTTGTTGCGTTTTGCTGTTTGTGGCACTCTGTAATGATTCTGTCATCGTTTTAGCCAAAAGCATGATGCTCATGATGACTTTCAACGGAACTTGTTAGTTTTCTCTTTTACAGAATGTCCAATTACAAAATGTACAGTGACAAAACAATAAAGTTAATGACAAGTTGAATATGAAATCAGCTTCTAATGTGTTTTTTTTTAAAATATTCTCAAGGATGCACTACACTGATTCACACAAACGGCACAGCAATCCGGAAATATTTGGGGTTCAGTATGTCCAAGGGCAAGCAGACTGGAGGATCGAACCACCAATCTTCCAACCCGTTCGACCTCATGAGGCACAGCCCCTATTGATCGATGAGTCAGTCGGTCCACCACTTTGGTCGAGACTGAAATTTCTCAAAAGCTATTTAATGAATTGCCATAAAATTGTGGTATTCAATGTTCTCCACAGAGGACTCTGTCCTCTAACTCCACCATGACATGGTTGACATTTGTAGTTTGGAGTGAAATTTCTGGACAGTCTACTGCTAACTTGCAAAACTAAGACAGTGAATAGGGATACATGCTAAACACCATGTTAACCCACATTGTCATTGTGGGCATGTCATCATGCTGACGTTAGCATTTAGCGCAAAGCACCATTGTGCCTCAGTCGAGCCTCGTAGAGCTTCTAGCGTAGCTGTAGACTCTGAACTTGCTGAACTGCGTGCACTTTTATTTAAATTTTTTCTGTGCTGGATGTACAGCACAGAAGGAGGATGGACATCAAGGTGTCTTGCTCTGATTTTATAACTGATCAAGATTCCGCCAACTTGTAAACTGTGTAGGCTTTGTTTTTTACACATTCTGTAAATCACCCTGATGAAGAGTCTGTGCCAAAACGTGTTGATGGAATAAACATGTTTATTCTGTTTATTCTGTTTAGTTCTGTTAACAGGAAGCTTGCGTTACAAACTGGGGCATTTACCAGGCATTGTAGGTGATTGTGAATCGTACCTAGTTGCATTGTGGGAAGTGTAAGATCCAGTGATTTGGGGGGCTTGACCTATAAAAGGGACTAAAAGTTGACCTATTCAACACTCTGCTGCATCAATTTTGACCAGTCTCCTATACAATGCTACTGGAGTACCTCTGTAAATGAGATGTCTGTTGTGTAAGTGTGTGCCTCTCAAGGTGTTAATTCCTGCTTTGTCCCTCTGTGTTCCTGAAATGTTCAGTGTCTGGAAGGCTATGATCAAATCACTAAGACCTTTTTACAAGTTTTCCAGGTTCCTCCTACAAAACTAAAAAGAGTTTCTATTCTTGAGTTATGGCACAGTTGGCATCCCGTAAGTGTATGTGTGAGAGTCAGCTCAGTTGATGTAAGTATAGGTTAGCTCCATAGTACTATAATTAGGGCAGTCTTGACACTCAGCTATGCATGCAGGCTTACTGGCGCAGCTCTCTGAGACATAATCCAGACCCTGGTCCACTGTGAGAGTTAGACACACAGTGGGACACAACCTACCGGTCAGAAGGTCCTGAGATATTCTGGAATGGCATTTCAAAGTACGGTGAATCACAGAAATTTATTTACTTTCTAAATTCATTAAAATCAAATCTAAATATTGTCAGAATCATAGACATTTGGTCATGTACACGTAATAATTTAAGCTACTATTGACATATAGTACAGTAGTTACACATCTTATTCTCAGCATGCTTGTAATCATGTGTCCTGTCATATAGTGAGGAGAATGAAAACAAAGCTTCAGCTGTGTAGCCAGGTCAAACCATTCTGGCTCTGCTCCTGACTAATATCACTAATGTGTATGCAGGGCCACAGCAAGGCGTTCCCCCTTAGGATGAACTAACTTTAGTGACCCTCTACATTTCGTCTAGCACCATTATCAGGTCAACATTTTAAAGTCTCCAGTACTTTGGTTGGACAAAATACCTGCTGAACTAATGACGTTCCCATCAGCCTTAACACAGTGGGGTTAGTGCTAATAGTAATAGATTATTAGATAGCATGCTAACACACTAAATTAAGATGGTGAAGTTTCCAAACAGTATACCTGCTTACTGTGAGCATGTTAGGATGTTGACGTTAGCATTTAGCCCAAAGGGCAGCTAGCATGACTGCTGTAGACTACAAAGAGCCAATCTGGGGTCAAAATGCACTTTGTCTATGTTGTTCCAAGTCTTTGGTAGACAGAAACAGATGCTTTGCAAGTGTTGTTTCAATTAGGCAATTGGGGAGAGCGGGGTAATTTAAGCCTGTGGCGAAGTTGAGCTGCCCCTTGTTTCTCTGCAAGCATAGACAAAATTGGTCATGTGAATACATGTTTGAAGAGTCATCCATTTTACTCCCCCTGTGACGGAAAGAGGCCCATGGAATAAGTGATAAGCACATTTAAGATCAAAAAACTGTTTTGGCGTTCAAAGTGATTTTTCTATGTTGAAGGAGTCCTGATTCTTGTGTCTGAACAATTACAGGTTTGAGAAAATCTTACGCATGTGTTAGCGCTTTAGGAAGTTACAAGTTCTGCTGGATGACACAAAATTTGTTAAATGGCAGGGATGGGGTAATTTGAACCAAAAGACCTGGGGGAACTTGAGCCAGCTATTTTACTGTAATTTTACATAGCATTCTGATGCATTATCAAAACGATGTGGCATTATGCATTTTACACCAGAAAGCATCATGCCATGCTTAAATGGAAGACAGATAGGCTTCAACTTCTATTGTGGATTTTAAAAGAGCAATAGGAGAGGTACAGAATAGGAAGTCCATCCATCAGGTGGACAAGGACATGACGATAAATGGATTGACTTTAAAGCGACACACTGATATGAAACAACTAGGAGACATAGCTGCAATGTTTCACTATCTAAGTGCAATTAAATGTGGGAACTGAGTTTGCACAATGAAATGACATTGATGTCCCCGACCCGCATGTGGCTCAACTTAACCTCTCACTTGGCTCAACTTACCCCTCATATGTGGCAAGTTGACCCCAGAATCCACTTGTTTATATAAATATCCACATATTTAAAAAACAGTTTATATTAGATCCAAATCGATTATTCCTAGGGATGCATCACATCCTGAAATATATGTATATATTTTAGTTGGAGACCTTACTGTCATGTCCTGATTTTAAGTCACCTCAAGTAAAAACTGGCTTCTAACTCACCCCGCTCTCCCCTAATTGTAGTAATAATTCATCTGAAAATCAACAACTAACTAAGCTCCGACTAAAATAACGGTTGCAGAACATTGTCTTTATTTTCTCCAACTACCAGATGACATTGTTCTCTAAAAGGAACTTGCTACTGTGCTATTTCCCAACTGAGGTCGATCAAGGTCAAAGGTCAGAATGTCGTTTCAAACCCCTCTCCATGCTGCCAAGAATACAATGTCAATGGGCCACTAATTACTTTCTTATAGAAAATGTCCACCACATTTCTAAAGGCCCCAAATTCCCTCGTCAAAATAACAGAGAACATGTTCACAGTGGCCTCCATGGCCAAATGGCTCAGTCCATTTAACAGTTTGATTAATTACTTTTATACTATTCTTCTGTAGTAGATGTTTACATTTACACAAAAAAATGGAGAAAAAAAATTAAATAAAAAAAAGGAATGCAAAGAGAGTATGAAACCGCTGGTTTGTCTTTTAATCATTTCAACATAACACATGACAACTCAAAGATACACTGTACTGTACAATAAGTCAATAGTTCTGTTGTTGTGTTCATCATCTCTTTGGATCAACCAATATACAAATCTGTCACTTTTACATTGCAGCAACTGATTGCATGTGAGATATGTAACAAAAAAAGCAAGACTTCTCATTTTCTTTCTTTCTCCGAAGCACATCGTTTATATAATTCTCCCTGTAGTTGATAAACTCCATGCTATATAAAATAGTGTAAGTGAATGCAAGTATTCTATTTTCGTTCACCTTTTTTATTCCAGAGGTGGCTGTAATAGCAAGTGATGAAAATGCGCTATGTCACTAAACAAGATACACAAAGAGGTTGGAATGCAAGACTTACATTAAGCTAGAAATATATAAAACTACATGTGGATGTTGCCTGCATGAGACAGAACCCAGTTTCTTACTAAAAGCAACAAAAAAAGAGAGAGGGAGATAAAGAGAGAGCATTATTAAAATCAAGTCAGTTTTTCTTTTAAACTGATGAACAAATTCCCTTAAAATGTTTGTGTTCTGCACCTAGTAGTAAAGAGGAAAAGGTGAGGATAAGTGCATCCCTAGTAGGTGCAGGTCGAGGTAATGGAGCTACAGCCAAGCCAAAGAACAGAACAACATCACTGTCAGAGGTCAGGGGAGGATCTATTTTATGTCAAGTGTTTCAGAGTCGTGCTGGTTTGGTATTAGCTTTTTGTTTCCACTCAGACTACAGAAGCCCATTTCTGCCAGAAAAAAGAAAAACTGCTGTAAAGTTGTGCAAAAAAAAAAACAAATAGTAAATTAAAAGTGTGAGATACTGTAGTAAGTAAAACCTATTATATCCTAAGTAAATTAAAAAAATCACTTTATTCTAGTCTGGAAATAGGCTGTTCAAGAAATACAAACAAGCCAGCGTTTTCCTCCCTATGGCACAATCACACTGGGTTCAGTGTTCAAGTGTAGAGATGGGTCTAGCCTTGTGAGACCAAGTCTATTCTGACTTAAACATGTTGACTTAGTAAGTAATAATTTTGACAGTATCTGATAATTAATAGAAGTAAAATGTACTTTTAACTTTTCCTGTTTTTTCTTTTCTTAGCGTCATTGGAATTCCATACACGTAAGTGTATAGAGTCCAGAAACAGGGAACATTCCCAGAATGACACTATGAAGCATTACTGACCCAGTCCTGGGTAAATCACTGTGGAAACACCTCTAAAAAACATCAACTATGAGCTCAGGTGGTAGAACAGACGTGAGATCTGTTGTTGTCAGTGTTTAACAGCTACAAGTACGTCTAGCCTCACGCCTCCATTCAAAAGGATGGTTTCACTTCTGTCTAAATATCTAAAAGTTATCGTCTTCTTCAACAACATGATGAGTTATGTTTAGTACAATTCATTTAAAAGCCAGTGATGGCCAATTACCACCTGTAATTTGTGTACACTCTGGTTCATAGAGTGAGTCATTATCAGCATTAAGATGTTCCTTTTGGCTGGGACAACTGGTTCAGTGACCATGGCTGTAAGCTTTAAGTGCTATATTTTGGGGTCACTTCTCACTTCATGTTCACTTCTTGTTCAGTTACATGGGCTAAAAATGGCCTGCAGATGGGTCTCTGTTGCAACAGTGTTTCAATGGCAGGTTGTGGTCAGGTTGTGGCTTTCACACTCTACTGACAACGGTCTTGTTTCTTGCCGCCTCAGAATAACAGACATGTTGTCGCTGTTCTTTTCAAGCACTTGGCTATAGAGTTTGATTAGATACATGTATGAGAGAGAAGGCAAAGCTGGTTACCCAAAAAACAAAAAGGTTTCAAACGAGAAGGGGCGGGGGGCTCTTATGTAGAAGGATATTAGTGAAAAGTCTATCAAAAATACTGTTATTCTTTTGGAGAAGAGAAATACACAAAGGTTGATAAAGTCTACACATCAAACTAATGGCACATACATATACAGGATCAATACAAAATTAAAAACATGAACATATAAGCTGAAATTTTTAAAGAAAAAAATACTCTTCTTTTTAAAGGTTGAAAGTGCTAGAATTCAGATTAGCTCACAGAAACCCAGGGAGGACAAACTTAATACATGCCAAAAGCTTTTCCTTAAAACCTTATTCCTTATAAGCCTTATTCTTGCTCAATTTGATTGCTACAAATCTGGCTTAAGCCAAGAGGGTTTTTCTTAAAAATTACCTTTTTATTTGAATCTTGTCTTTTTTTGCAGTATTTCATGTAAATTCTCAGAAAGGTGCCAACAGCTGATTTTTTTTTAGGATCAATAAAAAGTTTGATCACTTTAGTCATCAAAATACTGACTTTCCAAGAGGGGGATGGGGGGACTAATAATTGTAAAACAGATCTAAACTTGGATTGTAAAATCTACGATTTTAGCAATGAAGTTGCGATTAAACAGTCAGACTGCGGAGAAGCTTTTTCTACATCAGTGCTTGCTGATTCTGTAATGCAGCTGCTGCTACTTTCCAAGAAGAATATTCACCTGTCGAACACACAGGAGCCATCAGCTGCTCATCGTCAGGGTTTCATACCCTACAGTATCAAAAATCGCTCCCAACACTTGTAGCATTTTGTAACAAGCAATTGTGCAAAAATGTAGTTTCTTCTCCCCAGGTTTTGGTAAGAAAAATAAAACAAATAAAATTGAGGTGATGTGTTGTGTTGTTTTTCGAGGTCCTGTTTTATACAAACAGAAAATAATATATCATATGACAACAAATAAAACAAATAAACGACTATTAGCAATATCCCAAGTTATGCAGTCAATCATTTGTCCCGCTGTGCTTTGAATGTCAAAGCCCGGGGATTCGGTGGCTGCATTCTTCCGGATATCGCCGTATTTTCAGACCCTTTTCCTTTAACTCTACAAAGCAGCTGAGAGAGGAGGAGGAGGAGTACAGAGGGGATGGGGCCCGAGGATGATAAACACTTTGTCGGTTCGGTTTGTGCATGTTTTCTCCATCTTGCAAACAATTGAAATGTTCTAGTGGTCTACAGTTGTCATCCATCAGCAACCATAGCTAAAAGCAGCAATATGTATTTTGTTTTTTATTTTTATGTGCTATGTTTTTTCTTTTTTTATTTGTTTTTACTCAACTATTAATGGTGGTTGGGGCTCACCTATGGCATGACGACTGCTATAGTTAAAAGTGAACGGGTCTTCTTCTATGACTGGAACGACATTTAAGCACAAAATGAACTGTCACACATGATGCAGGAGCTCAGCCCTGTGTGAAGTTAAGGATGTGACGGTTGTGTAGGTCATGCCGCTGACAGAACATTAGAAAATGAGCACCTATTTCACTTTGAGGCTTAGGTTAACTTTGGGCTCAGGTTTTTATCGGCTGGTGGTGAATGGTTAGAAAGAATCGAAATTCCAAGACATCGAAAACCACTAAGGTCCTGAGAGCTCAGGTGGTTCTTCAGCTGGGATTTCTTCACAGCACAAGGGTTACATATTCCACTGGATAAAGACCTAGGCATGACTTCATAGGCCATCCATGTCAGCATCCCTATGACACAATCTATCTAGTTCAAATTCGAATTGATAATTAAGCCACTAACAGCCTTCTATAAATATTTCCCATCCACAGTTCTGATTCCACTATACTAACTCAAGTACATGTAAAGGTAAAGATCGGATATGACAGAGAAAGCTTAAGGGAAAAAGCTAATACTTCATCCATTTGTTTGATCAAAAATGCAAGATACACACAAATGTAAACCTGCCAGACATCAAAAACATCATCACTTAGTTTGCCTAAAATACACCTTACTGAGATAAAAGCAACGATAATATTCATTTTTGAGATATTTCGTACACTGCAATAACATTCTTCAACACATTTTTCCTCATCTGTCACTGTAATTCTTTTGTTTTTTGCCATTCACATATGTCAGGGTTCATCATTACCATGATGATGCATCTTTTTAAAAGACTGCCAAAAGATGTGTTTGTATTGTATATATATATATATATATATATATATATATTTTAGGTTTGTTGGGCAGCCAAGAAACAGCTGCAATTACCATTATCAAGGGAACTTTTAGAGATAACTGTTAGGAGGAAGACAGGTGAAGGAAGGAGAGTGAGAAGAAAGTCTCTGTCTCAGGCAGTGAAAACCTCTAGAAGTCACGAGGAAGGAGACAAAAAGTTTCCCAAAGAGATTCCTAAAAGTGAAGTGCCTTCTGCTGAAAAAAAGTGCTTCTCTTGAGGAACAGTAAAAACGCAAGCATGATATTACATCATTTTCAACCACCTCACACACTTTCACATTTCATTCTTTTTTTTTTGTTTTCTTTTAAAAATGTGTGTGACTGGTCTTTGTGTTTGGCAGCCAACAGGTATCTTATCAGTAATATGACAAGAGTCTGTTTTTCATTTAGTGCGCTATATTCATTAAAACTGACCCGACTCTAGGAGCACATCAGTTACAGTTAAAAGAAAATAATAGGGACGTCCATCTTTTTTTTTCTTGTTTGAAGAGCACTTTTTTTTAGAGGCAGGGGTCGCTTTCGTGGCTTTAGCTTAGCCATCTAGAGGAGCATTTTAGAGTTAAAGTTCAATTGTTGACTCAATGTCAATATTTCTTTCATTCCTTCACTGATCTCTCTCCTCTCTGTAATGATCATGACAGTTCAGGTTATTAGAGTGGGTGTTTCAAAACTCAAGACTTCTACCATGTTCTTACATTTGGAAAAAAAAAATAAAACAAAATATCCACTTCAAACTATTTTTTTTTCTGGGTCACAACAAGACAGATAATCTTCGCTAAAAATTATCTTTGATTTTTTTTTTTTTTTTAATATTATTACTTTAGAAAGTATGCAGTACCACGCCTTTTGGCCTACTGATCCTGCCCTCTATACTACTAAATAGGGGGTGGAAGGAGGATAACAGGGGAAGTAAATAGAAATAAAAAGATAAGAGTTAATACATCGTTATAACTATAGGATAGGGGGGAAAAGCCCAAATAAAAGCTGCTTCAACTTCTTTTCTCACCTTTTCTTTTTTGCTCAAAGGGATTTAACTTCCTTTTAAGGCTCAATCAAAGGCTTTTGTGCACTTTCATTTAAGGCTTCTAAGTGTTCATTTGTGTATTTATTTATTCTAATTCTCAAGCTTCTCTGATCAGGCCCTGTAATGAACCCCAGCCCAAAATATCTATGATGAATTGAGCCGAGGCTGACGTGGAGGCCATCTTGGCTGAGTAGGGCTGGGCCGAGGGTTGGCTCTCTCACTGGAAGGCCTGGTGGAAGCGAGGCAATGTGGTGGTACTAAGGCTGGAGCTGAACACTGATGGGAGGGGGTGCAGGGGTCCGAGGCCTAGACCCCCACTGGAGCTCTGCTGCTCCTGAGGTTGCGGTTGCAAAGAGGTAAGAGGTGCCGTGCCGACTGCTGCAGCATGCGGCTCGGCAGCGTGCAGAGATGAGGAAGAGGAGATGGAAGAGGAAGAGGTTGCAGATGAGGTGTAGCCCATCACCAGCCCTCCCGTGCTCATGGGGGCGCTGTAGGGAGGCAGGTTGAGGGGCAGGAACCCCAGCAGGTGGGAGAAGTCCATGTTAGCAGCACACAGAGACTCAGCGATCACCGCAGGGCTCTTGGACAGGAGGGGATCCCCGCAAAGCTCATCCGCCAGGCCCGAGGTGGGCTCCAGTCCGTCCTTGGGGGACGAGGCAGCAGCGTGGGGCTCCGCAGAGGGAACTGGGCCTGGCGAGCCACTCTGCAGATCCATGAGGAAGCTCTCCATCTCCACTTTCAAGGGCTTGTCCAGCAGGTATGAGGTAGATCCCAGCTGGTATTTGGGGGCTTGCTGGGGTTGGTGCTGCTGCTGGGGAGCCGGAGGCTGGTGGTGTGGGGGTAACGGAGGGGAATGATGGTGGTGATGATGGTGGTGGTGATGGTGGTGATGATGGGAGTGTGGGTGAAGAGGTCCGGGGGATTCCATGTGACAGCCCATGCCCATAGCTGCAGACAAGGAACTGGGCATCAGGGACGGGTGTGGGTGACCCACCCCAGAATTAGACATGGCCTGGAGATGGTGAGGGTTGTACATGCCCATCGGAAAAGGGGCCCCACTGGGGAATGGTTTGCCCATCATTGGGTCTTTATTGGGACCCATTCCACACATCATGGGGCTGAGCTCCTCCTTCACAGAGCAAGGCGGTGACCCTGAGGCTAAAAGACCTAACATATCAGGAGGCTCTGTCTTGATCTTCAGCAGCTCCTGTGAGTGGCTCTTCTTCACATGGCGTGTCAGATGGTCCTTCCTGCCAAAACGCTGGGCACAGTACTGGCACAGGAAGTCCTTTCGGCCTGTGTGGACCACCATGTGCCGTCTCACATCCTTTCGCGTATAGAAACGCCGGTCACAGTGGTCGCACGGGTGTTTTTTCTCCTTGGCGCCACCAGAAGACTTCCCAGAGTGGCTCTTGAGGTGCTCCAGGAGTATGGGTGTGCTCTCGTAGGTCTGCATGCAAACTTTACAGGTGAGATCCCCTGCTGTGGCAGAGTGCATGGCCACATGGCGCTTATATCCCAGCTTGGTGTTGTAGTGCTTCCCACACTCCTCACACTTGAAGGCCTCCTTGTTAGGGTCATGGGTCTGCAGGTGGTTCTTCAGGTGGTCTTTGCGGTGGAACATTTTCTCACAGAACGAGCACTGATGGGTCTTCTGTGGAGAGTGTGTGGCCATATGCCTGCAAGAAAAAGACAGATTGTAAATGGTAGCGGGTGTTTTAGGAGAAATTACACATTCCTTGTGATTTAGTCATGTTTGTTATGCAGTCTGTCAGTAGGTTGCATGCTCAAGTGAGGCATGAATTACTTTCAGTCAAACCCCTTGTGTCCATATATAAATATGTGAGTCACTGTGGTTCGCAGTGAGGACCCAAAATGGGTTTTGTAACCACTTCCTGTGATTCACTGGATTCCAAACATCCTAGTCTGTTGATGAGTTTGAGGCAAGATCACTTAAACCTGCACTGATTGATTTTTGGCCACTGCTGTAAACACAACATTGACATTTTATCACCTTACAGTTCACCTTAAACATCCAGCAGTTGCAGAGCAACATTCGGCTTCT
Source organism: Lepomis gibbosus (assembly GCA_029875015.1). Taxonomy (NCBI): domain Eukaryota; kingdom Metazoa; phylum Chordata; class Actinopteri; order Centrarchiformes; family Centrarchidae; genus Lepomis; species Lepomis gibbosus. The sequence continues at coordinate 12,424 of JAPMOB010251545.1, forward strand.
TGGCTTGAAAATGCAGTGATCATGAGAAAGTGCAAATGGATGGATGAAAGTAAGTCCAATATTCACTCTCCTTTTAGCTCTTTAGTGTCCACCTGGGCAAGTAGTGGGTTTATCAGAGCTTCTTCACTGTGAACAACTGCCGGCTGTGTTGCAGGCTGCAAAACCAAAACAATGGGCTAAAAGATGCTAAAGCTCTTCGTTTTATATCCTTTCCCTGGCGATTCTGAGAAAGCTAGGGAAGCCATGTATCATACATTAAAAGGAGGTGAATTGAGCAGGGTGATTAATGCTCAGTACCTGAAGAGTTTGTATTTGGAGCTGAAGGCCTTGGGACAGTGTGGCTGCGAGCAGTGAAAGGGTTTCTCTCCTGTATGACTCAAGGCGTGGAGCCGGAGCTTCTCCTGTGAGGCGAACAGGGCCCCGCACACCAAACACTCGTTCCCACTTGCTCTCCCTCCCTCTTCTCCTTCTTCTTCCCTCTCCCTCCCTCTCTCTTTCCCCCTCTCTCTCTCTCTTTCTCTTTCTGTCCTTGGCAGCGGGGCGGCACTCCCAAACAGCTTGGCGGCAGTCCGTCGTCCCTCTTCCTCCGGCGTCAGTGCAGTAATATGTGTGTGTGAGGCATCGGCGGCAGCAGCTGCCATGGCAGCCCTAGAGTGCCGCTGCCATGAAAATTTACTTGCGGCTCCCCTGCCTCGCAGGCTCAACGTGGGAAGTTACAGGGGTTTTGTCAAAAGAGAAGGTGACAGCTCACAGCAAGGGCCAATGATCCAGCAGAAACATCAAGGTAAGCCAAAATCTGTGGTGAGATAGAAGGTACATGCTTTGAAGCTAACTCTTCCCAAGTTTGTGGCAACATTAAACATGTTTTTCTTATGAACCCTGATTTTTACCTGTAAAATCCTACTTGTCCTTCTTTCGTCTCACTTTCCTTCTCTCACTCTCTGCTTCAGTTGCTCCTCTTCTTCACTCTCTTGTTCTTTCCTCCTCACCCAGTCCCAACAGCTATGGTTGGCGGTGAGTGGGAAACACTGCTCTGCATTTTTGCTGTCCTGTAAGGAGAGAGCAGACATACAAATGTGACCCCAGTGTCCTTATATTTCAAAGTTTTGACAAAATTGTAACAAAATCCAATAATGGAGACAACAACTTCAAAAAAAGAAACCTCTCCAGCCTATAATTCAATTGAATCATAAAATCAGTCCTTTGCCCCGCAACCCTGAACGCAAGATAAGCAGTTGATGGATGGATGGATGGATGGATGGATGGATGGATGGATGGATGGATGGATGGATGGATGGATGGATGGATGGATGGATGGATCAGTCCTTTGCTAATTCTACTTTAATTTGCAAATGTCCTCTGAGCTCACTAGGGGGAGCTGAATGACAAGTCTGACTGACATGACAGAAACTACGAAGGATTAGAAAAATATTGTTTTGTGAATGATGATTCTAAGTCAGTCACAGCACATTATTGTATAACTATACGTGAAGACTGAATGTAATTACACAACTTCATCATGTGTGTCTTCAGATGACAGCACAGTGCACAAAGCCAGCTTTGTGTGTGTTAATGTGTATACATGTATGTACTTGTTATGAAACTGGATAAGGCTCCTGTAATCCTTGGAAAAACACAGAAACACACAACCCCCAGGGTAGAGAGAGGGTTGTGGCGGGTGAGGGAGGACAGGGGGAGGGCAGTGTTTACGACACAAACTCAGGCTTCCTAGTACTGTCAGTAAACCTGAACTCAACAACTTCTTATCAACAGTGTAAAAAGTTGTAAAAATGAAAAAAGGCAGCACAACTGCACACTGAAACAGCTACTGACCTGCGGTCGTTTCTTAAAAAATATTCCCGAGAGACTGCTGAACTCTCTCTCCCTGTCATCTCTGCATTCCCTTATTTACCCTCAGTGACCTGTGTGACCCCAGCGGGCTAACACACCAGCCAAGTCCAAGGTTGAGCGAACAAAACACTGATCACAATGTTAGCCATGCTGAGTGTCAGTCACGTGAACTCAGAGTGCATATAAGTACCGTAAACACATGTGGGCATATGTAACTTGGGAATACACACACATGCACAGGTCTGCACATACATACACAACTCCAAATGTAATGGCATCCTTTCTGTGTGAGAGGTCAATGAGTTAAGAAAGACAGCAAGCATGCTACAATCTGCTCTGAGTGTTTTTGCAGTACTTACATTTACATGATTACACAGAAATGCACAAACATGTATCCACAGGTTGGTACATGAGGCGAAACCATGTACATATGAGTTGAGTGTTTGTTCATGTAATTTCTTCCACACAAGACACACGTTAGCACTTGTGTGCCTGTGTGCGCACGTATGTCTTAGTGTGTACATGTGCATACATGTGTGTTTGTTCTCATGATGTATGTGTGTTTACAGTGGTGGTTAAGAGGACCTGACAGCTGTAGCGTTGTTTGGTGGTCATCACCCAGCAGGGAGGGTGCAGGGGGGTGACACCCGTCCCATTGACCACCCTCAGGGAGCCCGGCTCTATTGTACAGCCTACCCACATCGCACATTCCTGACCTGAACCATGCCGTGTCGCCCTGCCTCTCTCCTCCGCACACAACAGCACATACAACACACAGAGTTCTGGTCACGCCGAATGCAACATCATGTACACACCCTCCCCCCAAGCCAGCATGCTCAAACACACTCACAAAGGCGCGCACATTGACATACAGTACAATGAAGAGAATCCACACCATCAAGTTATAGAAATAAACCAAATAGAGCTTGAACACAAAGGGCACACCATGACAGACCATGTTGGAGCAGTAACTTCAAACATGGACTCCCTCAGGCCTGAACAAGCCCAGGTGACTCATACTGACCAATGCAATATAATCATGCATGCATTACGTATCCATTACTTTAAAACTCTCTTCAATTAAACTGTCATCCTATATTTCTGACTGTTACCACCCTAAGTAGATTAAGTGTAGTAATATTAGCCTGAGTCAGTGTTACCAGTGATTCAATTTGACCATCATTCATCAAGCAGTGATGCTCTGCTTCATAGACAAACTTATGTTTTACGTTTGAGAGTAATGTTGATTACTGAAACACTCCACACAAGTCCAAAGCCATTTTTGTCTTGGGACAGTAACTATCTTTAATTTTAATTTTATTCTGTAAAAATACTGACATTTCACTATATAATTCTGTCCTTAATTTAATAAGAAGCCAGCATTAGCAAATCTCTGATCAATTTAGTGAGCATTATTTGCTAAATAAATAGGAAATGTCCATGTTTACTAAAAATGTGACTTTTTTCACAGCAGAGTTTTTCACTTGTAGTAACAGCACCTTTTTAACTAATAACGTTAACGACAGGTCTGTTGTAAAAGTTCCAGTAAGTCATGACATGTGAAAGTAAGCCAACATGCACAATACCAAGACGCTGAAACTGAAGCAGCTAAATGGAATTCAGCCATCACTAATTATATTATTTACACCTGAACTTTTCTACTGTGACGTGTCAAAATGCTTCGTGAAAAAGATCTGTAGGCTACACTTCAGTGCAGCAGACATCAATGTGACTTTTTTTTGTCTAGTTTTTTCTTCAACCTGAATACAAACATTTTACATACTTTGTTATGATGACTGCAATTTTCATTTTTCCTCTATATCACCCACACCTGCTTTAAACTGCTATTTCCTCTTCCAAAATCTTGTAGCTGCAGTACAAATTCAATCATGATGAAGGAAATTACTAAACTTCTCCTGCTAAACGTTTCTTTTAAATCAAATATCACAATGTATTAAAGTGAAGATATTGATTTACTATCAGCCATTAATCAACAAGCTCTTTTTGCCAAAGGAGAGGCCGGCGTGGGCATTAGGATCTTTCCCGCATGTCTCTCTGCAGCGCTACATGTTCCTCATTATGTATCAATCAACCAATGAATATCCAGCTGAGGTTTCTCTCATATGTTCCCACTCCACATGTATAAAACCCCTCAGTTCGCTCACTTTTCACCCTCACTGCTGTGTTTGTACAGTAAATCCATCACCATCAGTCTGCGGCTACCATCAACTGTGAGCTCCAGATGCACACACGTTCAAACACTGGTCTCACAGTAACAATACTAACAGTGGTAACATAATAACTAATGCACATACATATGTATATACTATTTTACATGTTTTTTTGTATTTTCTTTTCACACAGGCATAATAGGGGTGTATTTCCCCTTATGATTAACAGTTTCTTGGCCTTTTTTACTGCTAATAAAGATTAATATAGTGTAGAATGGATACATACTGTTGCTCATTTTTGTTTCAAAGGCCATTTGTAGTTTTCACACCTTAATCTTGAAAATCCTAAATTTGGAATTTGATAGCCATTGTTGTAGGTACAAGAATGGAAGTTGATCATTGAAGCTCTGTAGGATTCAAAGCCTTTCTCAACTTTCTTCATAACAAGTACAAGTATGCACATTCTTCTCCTCACCCCTATGAAGAGAGGAAGAAGACAGATTGACCATAGAGACGGCACACACTCAGTCAGGTGTCACGTGACAAATACCTGCTTTTTGTTTCAGTGATGTTTTGCTCAATTGTAATGAATAATATATATTAAATCTGTCTAACTGCTCCAAATTCCAGGGATGCAATACATTTTCTGTGTATAGAAAATATGACGGCTGTGTAAACAACCATCTATACATGGAAGTCAGTTCACTATTCAACATCAGCAAAGTCGTAGCATATCCTTTTAAATTACAGGCCACTACTTTTGTATTGGCCATCCCCAGCTATGCTTCATATCTAGATTACAGAAAAGACAGAAAAGAACTAGAACACAGAGTTAGATTCAGATTGGGAGAAGAAGTAATAATATTCTCATTATAGTCTAACTCTAACAGATCTTTGTCTGTCAAACCAAGCACATTTTAAGATATCAAACTTTTGATGAGCATTTTCGACTATGTTCTTAATTCATCAAGTTTTTAAGAAATAAATTTACAGATCAATAATGAATATAATCATTGGTTGTAACGCTACATGTTAGTAATAGGCAATGATAACTACAAAAACACTATACAGGTATTAGGTGAGTGCACACAGTGCTTCTTAACCTGGGTTTTCCGCCAGCACAAACAGCACAACTGCAGCCATTTCCAACCACTAACCACACTTCACCGTCAGTGCAGTGATCACAAAGTAACAAACTGCAAGCTGCAGGATGGAACTTCATTCCAAAATGGCAGATGCCGCTACGACAAACACTGCACAACACGTTCACACAGAACCTCTGCTTACTTCCCCTAATCAAAAACGTTGAAAGCAGAATTGAACCGCCACTTTCCAACCGCCCGGGTGTCTTTAGTTTCTGTCCTGGATGAAAGAGCTTCCACATTCCTTTCCTGAGGGGTCAGAGGTCATCCTCTGCACTGCCTGCTTGCCCGCCCGCCATGGCTCCCGCATGCTGAGTGACTGGTATTAACCCCTTCGCTGCCTGCCGCAGCCATACTGAGTAACACGTGAGAAAGGTTTTAGGCTTTGTCAGATTCTTTGTGGTGCTGATGGCACGATGCAGGGCCAAACCGGGCCAGACCAGAGCAGTCTGGTAGCCTCTGGAGACCTGTGGTCCACATATTAGAACGCTGCGGCTACACAAGCTGCTTGACTAAACTACACGAACAAACTAAATATAGAGAGTGAGTTCACCGTCCGGAGCTTAGGTGACAACAGCCGTACTTGTGGGGAGAGGAGAAGGAGGAGGAGGGTTGTGTGTGTGTGTGTGTGTGTGTGTGTGCGTGTGTGTGTGTGTGTGTGCATGTGGGGGGTTAAGTAAAACATAAAAAGTGATTATTGATGGCACAATAAATGTCAATGCTACAAATGGTGATCTTATAGAATATGATGCATTGCTGTAGATTGAACTGCCTAACAGGATATGAAGTTAGTTAGTTAATTTAAATTAATCCAGAAACAGGTAATAATAGCCAAACACTGACTGACTTTTACTTTTAATTCTTTAAGTAGGTTTTGCTGATAATGCTTACATTCTTTTACTTAAGTGAGGTTTTTAATAAAGGACTTTGACTTGTAATGGTGAATATTTTTAGTGTGGTATTTGTTCTTTTGCCTAAGTAAAATATCTGAATATTTCTTCTGCCACTGGAAGCAGCAGAATCAGGCTGAAAGTGACGGAGAGTGGAGCAGGGGGGTCAGAAGTGAGGTAAACGAGAGAGGGATAAAGGATGATGAAAAAAAAAGGAGGGAAAACAGGAGTCATTTGCACCAGTGGAGTAAGGGGTCTTTGCACCAGTCAAGTGACTCCAGAGAGAGATGAGGGCTGGTGGTAGTGGTGGAGGGGGAGGGGGGGCAAGTCACGCTTTACTAACCACATTGAACAGGACTGGAAGCCAGAGAGGACAAATGCAGCATGGCCGAGATCAGCTCACTTCTGTGGTGTCAAAAAACATTTGCAGCTAATTTCTTTTTTTGGCGTATTCAGGGGAAAGTTGGGACATCATGGAAACTGACAGATGAGGATAACACAACTACTCATCCAAACACAATGTAAATAATGAAGCAAATATATTCCTTGTAAATTTGAAAATGAAATACTTAAGCGTGCATTGTAGGGCTGCAACTGACAGTTGTTTCACAATCTATACCTCTAACGATTATTTTTCTGATTAAGTGATTCATTTTCAGTTATCAGAAAACAATAATGATCTTGTTTAGTTTGATCAAATTTCCAAAAAAACCCAAAATATTCAATCTACTGTAATGTAAGACCAAGGAAAGTAGCAAATTCTCACATTTGAGGACCTGGAACAACAGCATCAGATGTTTTACATTTGTAATGGAAAATAACACACAAAATACACGAAATAATACAAGAAATAAATATATTACAAGATTCATCTCCTTTTGATCGACTGGTCGACTAATTGTTGTTGCTCTAGTGACGTGTTAACCTCTGAAAACATCAGGAATACAGTATAGGTTACTGTGTCTTATTAAAACATTTTTACATTAAGCCGGTACAAAAACACAGTTAGCAGATTTAAATAATGAGCACAATTTTGTCTTCCAATTAAACGCGATTAAACTTCTTGGGTGCAAAGCATTTTTGACCATCACAATTTCCCAACGCCCCAGGCCACTTCTTCCAACTGCTCGTTTTGTTCTACCAGCAGTCCAAAACCCAAATATATTTAATCTACTGTGATATAAAATACAGAAACACAGCAAGTCCTCATATGTGTAGAATCATATATAAGTAAATGTTGTTGATTCATTTTCTGTCGAATGAATCAATAAATTTCCGATGTAAACAGGAATGATAGAGTGGATTATTGCACGCTCTGTTATTATTCTTTGATTTCTTGATTTAACATTTTAAAATTACTTGACAGAGAATTATCAGGCAGCAGACATGAAAGCAGAGTGAGATGTCTGTAGCAGTAACAACTCAAACCCCTCATCTATTTCAACTGTGTTCCCTCTCTCTCACCATCCTTCCTCCCTCCTCCCCCACGTCCTCCCCCAGGTTTCAGTTCCTCTCCTGCTTGCGTTTTCTAACCCAGGGTGAAGCTCTACACATGGAGAGTGAAGAGGGTTGGAGGGTGAGAGGAAGAGTTCACCCGCCTCCAAGTTCAGCTCTGCCACGCTAAACCCTCACCCATCCCGGCAGTTAGCTCCAGCCACATCGGGCCGGGATGTGGCCATAAAACCAGCACCACTACCCTGGTGTCCTGGCTAAAGATAACCCGGGCTGTGGTCTGGCTGGGGGGGAAGAAGGCAGGGCCCATCTAACTGTCACCATGGAACACCTTCACTACTGCACTGCCTACTTTTCCTGACTTCACCCTGCTTTTATCAGCCAGTGAAAAAAGACGGAAATTTTCCACAACTGTCAGTTTTTGCGCTCATTTAAAAGCTGCATTTTAAGTAATTTTCTGACATTTGAGAATACATTTTCCTGCTGATTTAACACAATAGTCAACCTAAAACCAGCTAACAAAAGGTTTACTGATGTAAACACCCAGCTAGCTAGATTTCTAGAAGCAAAATAAGTGTGTTGTTTGGAAAAATTAAATAAAAAAATAAGATAGTCTGCTGCATGGTTCTGTAAACATGTAAATTGTAACACAGCTCATTCCCAAGCTATTCTGGCAGTTTACAAACCAGTTTTCACCATCAGTGGCGATCTCAGATGAGAATCTCCAAAGATCAGACATAACTGTGAGAGGATCAGACTTTGGAACAGACTTGTGAGTATGCCTGAATACTGGATCACTAGAAAGATCTTTAACTGGGACATTTTGCAACCACATTCCTGGATTACTAAGTTGAAGTCTTTGTTTTGTAACACTGATATACACTGATCGTCCAAAATAGGTAATAGGCTAAGTGTAATATTCATGACACCCTGTGGAGTGTCTGTTGATGTTTGGTAGAAAATAAATTATTAATATATTGGCTCTTGAAAGAAAGATACAAAGAAGAGCCTTGTGTGAAGCAGAATTTAACCAAAAGTCGCATTTACATTTAGGTACATTACCTTTAGCTACAGAAACAGGCCAATGTAAGTCTGACTGAAGAGAAGAATGCTTTGCATGTTCACGTGAGTTTGAAAACAGCATCTACTTCATGGTTTATTGTTCGTTATTTGATGACTTAAGGGCTAAAAAATGTAAATTTCTGATGAGTTCTTCTGCTTGAACAAATATAAAGAAGGCTAAACGCTAACATCAGCCTGCTTACATGCTCACAGTGACAATGCTAACATGTTGACGTTTAGCACATAATGTTTACCACGTTTGCTATCTAGCTTTGCCTGTTGGTAGGCTAACATTTGCTAATTAGATCTAATTGACCAGGTGATGGTGCAGGATAAAAAGTCAAGGGATCACCAAAGTCATGAGGGTTTATCCTTAGTACCTCCTTAGTATCTGTGTCAAATTTCACAGCAATCCATCTGATTATTTAAAAAATGTCAGCCTTAATGTGATGCTACAGATAAAAATCAGAGGATCACCAAAGTCAGTAGGATTCGTTCTTTGGGGATCAACAATGTCTGTAGAAAAACGATACCCTTCCTAAGCCACATCGCTAAAGTCCTGTTTTAGGGATGTGACCTTTTTTTGTGGCAGAATTCATATATAGAACCTGGGAGGGGAGACAACGTTCCTTGTTTGAAAGAAATGGCAATTTTTTCACTACTGCGACAGGATGTTTTGTGTTAAATGTCCAGGTGGGGGG
>JAPMOB010251547.1:0-10692 GCA_029875015.1 Lepomis gibbosus
AACTACTGTATCTCTGAACTCTTACACATGTAGCTCTTCTATGTGATCTTCTTTTGATAACTAATGTAATATTGTTTCACTTCCATTCACTGAGCCTCCCCTGAAACTATTTGGAGCCCCTCTAAGGAGACCCACCTCACACTTTGAAAACCCCTGCTATAGGATACATTTTCAATGACAGACAGGTATTTTGAAGAGTTTAGAAAAAAAACATGTTAGTATCTATCACCGCTGTCCTTAAGGTAAAGAAAAGTATGAACACACTGCTATCCATTTAAACCCACCATGCCTGATGAAATGGCTGTGTGCATCTGTCATGTCTAGCCAAGACCTGTACTGTAAGTTTGTGCAACTACGAGCACTAAATCCATCCTCACACAAGGAAGTGATTGCAACGGAATCACTAAAAATAAATCCTATAAAGGATGGAATCATTCGCGTGTTAGACCATGTCTAAACGTAAAAGCCGGGAAGGAAGTAATTAATTACATTCACAATGTTGTTTTTTTTTGTGGTCTTGGAGTATTTTGAAAAGTAGGCAAATATACTTTGCTTAAATATTCTTATTACACATTTCAAGTGGCTTCCATGACAGAACTATTGTGTTGCCTAGCAATGCTGAGTTATGTGTGTGTGTTTTACAGTGTGTAAAGACTGCAGTTTGTATTTTGCTCATGTGTGTAATTGCAGGCTGCAGTCTCTATGGAGTCTGTGTTGTTCATACATATCTGGGTTGTCTGCTGGTGACGCTTTATTCTATTGTTTAACACATTCTCACTCCCGACTCATCACATATAGACCCTTGGTCAAGACTCCTTGGTGTTGACACCCGGGGTACCACTTTAGCGTTGTTTTTTTGACGTTTAGGGCTCTGGTTTCAAGTTAGGAACAATAAATATGCAACATCCGCTTAGACTTTCAAAATAAAAGATAAATGCTGCAAAACATTGGTAGTTTGAATTGGCACATTGTTAAAGTTGTGAAAGCGTTTTGCAGTTTGGTTAGGCTTAGACACCAGAATTACTTGGTTAGGGTTAGGAAAAGATCATAGTTTGGGTTAAATATACTATGCAGATTGGTTTACACATAATTTAAGTAATGTTAATTCCGTAACTTACGCAATTTATGTAACCTATGTAACTTAAATAAAAATTTGAATTAATGTTTCAAATTTTCTTTTTGTTTCACACCGGAAACGAACACCCGTCTCCTGGTTGAAAGTCCAGGTTCTGGCCCTCCATCCGCCTCCAACCACCTCGTTCTTCAGTCTTTTTTGTTAAATGTCATATACCTACCTGTACTGTTCAAAACTGATGCTACATTGCTTCCCACACTGCGCTGAACTACGACACAATCAGGATCCCCGGTGCGTTACAAACTGAAGCCATGTGTCCATATGTGACGACTTGGGAGTGAGAACAGGTCGGTTGCTTCTATAAGAGTCAGACCACTTCATTTATACTTGCATTCCAGAAAGGATAATGTATCTTGAATAGTCAGTTTCACTGGCAACTAAAAATGATTATTTTGTTTTGCCCTAACCAGTCGGTAGTGACTGACAGATCTGTCCTACCAATGTCCTTTTCAGTCTTGACATGGAAGCAGTAGCTTGCAGAACGTTTGCGAGCAGCTGTGAACACACGTTTATGTTGATTTAAAAGTTGTTTATGTCACTTGACTCACAGCAACCTGTAAAGCTGCGTTGATCTCATCCACATATGTCTTCACTATCACCAACAGTCCCCAAAATGCAACATGGGCAGCAAAACTACAGAAACCCAAACCCACAATGAAACCACAGCAGACACTGCTTAGACGTCAGCAAAGATGTCAACAAATTTAAAGCAACAGGCTTTATACACTGCTATTTTGTATTTTATAATTTAATTTTGTTATCCTGGGGANCCCCTCCCCTCACCAAGTGATCACATCCCCTGCTGTGATCCCCCACCATCTGCCCGGCGACAGGTGAGGAGCCTGAACGACATGGGAGACAGATGAAGACGGACGGCGACGCTTTACGCCAGGAGTGTTTGTGTTCACGCGAGGGGTGTGTGTGTTCACGCACTTCATGTTGACCTCCCGCAGGGTTTCCCACACCCACCAACAGCACCTGAAAAAACAAACAAATAGCCACGGCCTGTTATGACACCACACAAATACCCACAAACAGGGCTTCCATTGCTTCTGCTGCATTAAGTCAATAACAACAATAACAACACACACACACACACACACACACACACACACACACACACACATACACACAGATGGTAATGAAAGTCAGTCATTGAAAAGCCCACGACTCTTTTCCTTTTCCTCTTTTTGGTTCCCCCTTTCATACCCACTTATTTCCCTTCTTCTCTCTCCCTTCTGCACACACAAACACACACACACACACACACACACACACACACACACAAAACCAACTAAGCAAACATAAGGTAGCAAACAAAGCAATTTGGACCACTTAAATAGTATAAACAATGCTCTAAGGTAGGCTTAAAACACACCTGTTGCAGTCCATTGCATGCCATAACAAACACACACACACACACACACACACACACACACACATACAAACTCACGTATGCAGACGCAAACACTTGAATAAACAAACACCAGCATTGCACCGCCAGATTAAGAAATTCATCAAGACACCTGTACATACACTTTTTATTTCACTACAATAAAACTTTATTATTATTATTGTAGTTTGTGGAAGTCCATTCGTAAAGTGTCGCTGCTGAACTGCACAATCTGGCACAGTTTATTGCTCTTAAGCTTTTTAAACAGAATTTTGTCACTGGCATCAGTTTGTTTACTGCCAATTACACGTATATGGTGCACAGAATGCGTGGAGTCACAGTTATCGCAGTACCAACATTTCCTGAAGGCAACATGATTGAGGAGAGTCTTCTGCCCTCTTTATTAGGCTGTCACTCATGATTCCACGCCCCTCTCAGTTTAAGCCACGCCCCATCCACAAAATCAGGGCCTAAAGCCTGAAGCTGAAAAAAACTGATCTGAAACTGAAGAAATAAGATATGAAGGTGTAAAAAAAATCGCTTTGCTTCTGAAAACATAAAATGTGGAACTGAAAAAAATATCAAGTGAAAAATCAACATTTTATTTAAACTGAAAAAAAAATTGTACACTGAATTTTAGTTTGAATACATCGTTGTTTTAAAAAAAACATTTGGCCATAATTTAGCTTCATAGTTTTGACGCACTAAGATGACAATGTGTTGGACAGTAAGTGTTTCCATTCCCCCTGTTCATAATAATAAAAAATAAAAAAAGAGTGGGAATGCCATGAATAGAAGTTGAAATAGAAGTCAACCAAATTGCTTCTTTTTGCCACCTGCAGGCTCAGGCTGTTGTACGAGGTGTCTGACAACATAGTGGAAAGGATCCCTATGAGAAATACCCTTTGTTTTTAATAAGAAACTGAAGTCTCGCTCAAGGACAATTCTCGCTCTGAAATATAATAGAGCCCAGGTTTAAAAATGTTGAAATTACTTTCAGAACATCAGAAAATGTTTTAGATGCAGCTGCAAAAGAAAAACCTTCCACTTAAAATGTTTGATTTGAAAAAAAATGTATTGTAAGTTTTATAAATCTATGTGTAAATTGTAAATTAATAATAGAAGTTATCTACGCAAATTATTTCTTAACTCTAATTACAATAGCATAAACTTCTGTTAACAATGAGTCTCCATCAGGAAATATTCGAAAATGACCATGTTTTCACAGACTTCCACTTAAGGGTGGTGGCTGGGGGGAGGAGGGCCGCCCATCTCTGATTAGAGGGTGTTAACATTTTCTTTTTAATATACTGTATAGATGTCACGACGTAAATTACTACCAAATGGTTGACTCTATGTGCAGGCTGTCTTTGCTTGCTTGTTCAGGATAATTTAAAACAGGAGAAAGTGTTGAGCCATTTTCAACCAATGAAATGCATGCAATGGTAAGAAAAGCCAACATTAACACCACCATTGATGTGTTTCATCACGCACAGTCATACCATTTAGTTTACAGCTCAAAAACATGTTGAAGACTGCAGTACGTCTTTAAATACAGACATCAACTGTTGCCAAGCATAGAGCCCAGATATCTTCACTTTTAATATTCCTCTACTGAAGCACAGCTAGTCTCGTCTGACTCATAGCACCAACTGTTGCAGATATAAAGCTAGTGCACATTTCTTTTTTCTGTGAACTGGAGCACAACCTCAGATCTTTTTGCTCTTTTATCCATCTCTCATGAGAAACTGCTTTTCCCTTCCAATTCATTGCCATCCAATTGTTAAAGCAAACTATAAGAGTTTCTCTCTCATGTTGTAGAAGGACAAAATTAACTGCAAGTTGGTGGCTGGTACAATTTAATCCACATGAAAAAAAAACTATTTCACCAAATATGTAATATTAAACCTCTTGACATACATGATATGGCTCGTTTGTTGTAGATCTACAGTTGTGGCAGTATGACTTCACACACCATGATCAAACCAGTTAGTTTTATTTAAATGCCATGTTTTTGTAATCACTTTAGTGTCAACCAAACTAGCCATTAGGCATAGGGTCAATAATGTAGAAAAGCATATTTATATTTCAATGTGTCATATCACTCGTGTGTCTGTGAGTGCATTATGCTTGTGAATGTGCATCCTTGTGCGAAATACAAACAAAACAGGGACAAACTTGTAAAGACTCTTCTCCATTGCACTACTAGTGGACAAAAACATAACAAGGGCACCTTTAAGAGAATCCTGCACCAACGTAAACTCTGTCACATGTAATAAGGCACAATCATAATAACATGTTGGGGGACAGTTTAAAAAATCATCACAATGCAGCAGAACCAAAAATGTTTTTTATTCCACGCATTCTCCTCCTTTGTCAAAACCTGGCACCTACATTACCCACAATGCATATTGACCAATGCATGGGTGTGCTATGCTAGTGGCAGCTAATGTAGCCTTGAGTATGGCGTCTAATTAGTCTCAAAACCCCCTGAAAACAGGCCCATGCATATGATACAAGCACACAGAATAGTATCTACAAGTGGAAAAACAGCTAGTGTTAAGCAGTTGCAAGCATGTAGGAAGGATCAAGCTAATGCTCATCATAGCCCCATGCTCACAGGGCCACATTTGTGCATGAGGGGCACTGCCTCTCTAGTTTGCTTTTACGCTTCTGGATACTGTTCTGTGTGCGCTCGTATCACATGCCCTCGCCTGGTTTTTATGTGTACAGGTTTTGTGACTGATTAAACACCAAACTTGAGCTGCTAGCCTAAAGCAGAGATGAGTAACGGGCTACAGAGGTCTGGTAAGCTCACTTTTTGTTAACTTCACATCCCCAAATTGTTTCCATTTTAAAACTCTCAGGCTGAGCCCAACACTGACGCTTGAAGCTCCCTCTGGAGCTACAAAAGGCTTCATGCAACTTATACAACATATGCAGCAGTGCTCCCCAACTCTTCAAATTGGAGAATTCTCCTTTCAGTACATACTGATTTGAGACAAAAATGTGTTGTCATTGCCATGGAATTGGGAAACTCTTTCTTAAAAAAGCTCCTCACTTTAACTACGGCCTCATTTTTACGGTAACCATCTATTTTAATGTATCAGTCAGTGATACACTAAAGGCAGACTACATGACTTTCAGCATCGGCCGATAGCTGTGTTGTTCAGACTACACAACTTGCCGTCTTACGATGGAAGTATTGACGTCGTTGTGGCGTTCACAGAAAGCGGCTGTGTCACCCGACGCTGGTCTTCAAACCACGTTTTGTCAAGAATACACACATGAAATGTGAAACAGGAAATGATGCAAACCTCCACATGAAACAGCTGTTGTTTGTTTTTATAAAGACAAGACAAAGAATCAGGGTGAAAGAATAGATTAGCATACGCAGGTAGCAGGGATCTGAGCTACAGAGAGCTGGAGGTGAATAGTATTTTGCAGTGAAAAATTATCTTCCTGCTCTCATTGGCTGGATGTGGATGTCGAGTCGGCCGACTCTTCCAGATATTTGGCATGCTAGATATCTGGCAGACGTCGGCGATGTGTCAGACATGTGTCGGGGAGCCGTTGTGACGCCTCCTTACGTTGTTCACACAGCGACTGGCGACCACCAACTGATCGCTAATTTACCCCTGATCACAGTCACCAAGCTCACCGACCGGCAAATCAGCCTTAATATTGTGTAGTGTGAACTAGGCTTAATGTGCACGCCTTACAAATCCACATATGACAATAACAACATGCTATTTTAATACAACCACATTCCAAGACAGAGAAAATATTCCATCTCTCTTTGTCTCCCTTTATACTTCTCTCTCTCCCTTACTTTCTTTCTCTCTCTGTCTCTCTTTCTCTGCTGTTCTTTCCCTCTCCATCTCCTCATCTTTCTCTCTTCCACCTCAGAGGAAAAGTAATCTGGGAAGCAGATATCTCTCACACTCCCCTGAATAATGAATGGGGCTTGGGAGTTCTCCCACACAGTAGTTCGAGCCCCTGATCAGTATGCCAAATACAAGAACACACATCACTGCTGGTGCATTAAAACCCCTTAACTCCTTCAGCTTTGGACATTCCAGTTTTGGTTAAAGCTGAAGTGCATCCCTTCGTTAGGGGATGACAAAGTGTCACAGCCACAGAGCCCACATGGAAGCCCATTCTAAACCTGCTGTGTTGTTTCACAGTATACTTACCACAACTCTTGATTCATTGGTGTCTGGAAACTTGACAGAAGCTACAAGCTTTTCTTGCAGCAGAGATATGCTGTAGCCCCCTTCATTACCGGCACCACCATAAGAAGCACTTTGAAGGCTCTCACCAAGTGCATTCCTCCCTTCAGCTGACTTTTTTGAGCTCTAGTCTAGTGGAATTATTGATCAGGCTCCTTTGGGGGGAGTGTGGAGTTGAAGGGTGAGATGAGGTTGTGGGGGCCTGTTAAGAAGAATTTGAGTGGGAGCTGGGAAGTAGTTTTGTGTTCTCACTGCAGTAGGATGCCCACCCATCTTCTCATAGAAGCTCAACCTATACTATATAAACAGTATATATATATATATATATATATATAAACTATATAACTATAAACTATATAAAGTGAAAAAAAAATAGGTAACCTACTCAGTAACGCATTACTGTAATATTATTACTTTCCCAGTAACTAGTTGTGTAAGGGATTACTATTTCCAGTAATATTATTACAGTTGCTAAACCAAGTAACACTGCGTTACTGAACGCACTGTGCTTGACGTGAATGTGCGACTGCGTCAGTTTATCCGCACCAGACATTATGTTGTTCAAGTCAGCTGTTAGCTAAAGGAAGAATGGAGAACGAGGGAGACAGGCGTTCAGTAGCTAACTTACTGTCATTATTGTGTCACAGTCTAAGATGCAAAGAACATTGATGTCTGTTTTAAACTTTGTGCGACCAGCAAAAAGCTTTCAACCACGAACAATTCTACATCTGATGTATTGAAGGATCTGCTAAAGCAGCACAGCAATGTGAAACTCCGGTGCTTACTGCCAGTGATGCATGCGCTTCTGGGGAGAGAGTGACGTTAAGCAACGTTTTACGTTTTGTAAAAGCACTGAATACTGCTCTTTATTTGCTTTATTTTTTTCAGCCTGTGGCTTTATATTTTTGTAAAAACTTCTTGCCGCTATTATTTTATAAACAAACACTTACTTCCATGTCTATGGTTAGGATCTGGTTAAAATTTGAATCCTGAAGATTTAACTCCTGATTGATTTGACTTTGCCTGTTAATTGCAAGTGCTTGTTAATAATCCAGGTCCCAGAGTTCAGTTGGAAATGACATGTGTCTCAACCGCTGGGGGCATCAAGCACAGCTTGAGCTGCTTCTCTGTCAGAGGAAGAGAAACCTGTTTACATCACAGTCAAAACATGAAGAGGATCATCATGTCATATTGTATCAATCCAGACGCTGTAGAAGACAGTAAACTATGTCATTTACCACACTACTACTGACTAATACTCACTAAATAACGTTCCTGCATACTCTCATTCACAGGAAATAGGCTGTGGGTGTAAGCCTGCCATTGGCCGACTGCTGTTGTCAGACTTCTCCTTTTTTTCTTCCATTATCATTTTGAAAGGACACTGTCACTGCATGCTAAGCTTAGTGCTGCCCGAGATGATTGTAACTGGTTTAAATAAATACAAACAATATTTGTCTTAATATATAAACAAAACCTGCGGTGCCCATTGTCAAAAGCAGCGTTCTTACCTAAAATACCAGTCCTAATCTTAGGATCCACTTTTCAAGGAAATAAAAGGTTCCTACAGCCACAAAAAGAAACAAAAACATAAAAACGCAACTCTTTGGCAGGAAAACAGAATGGGACACCTCCTGAACCGATGGACATTAATACTTATTAATTCCAGCAGACATGAACTGCTTACAGCACTCACATCTTGTAGAAGAGAAGAACAGAAGACCTTCTTCGGCTCCTTGTATCCTTGTATCCTTAGACACAGTATTTAGCTTAAGTCCGTCATTTGTTAGCTGTAAACACACACCAGGACTAGCTGCACACTGGCTGCTATTTCCGAGCTATAAATATAATGCAGACGTACAATCTTGACATTCAAAAGTTCAGACACTAGTCTACTGTAAAATATTTCAAAAAGAAGATCCAGTCTCAAGCCCCTTAAATGGCTAGTATCCATCCAGCTGTAGTTGCTTTGGGCACGACACTGGATACACTCTGACTTCTTCTGACATTCCTGTGTGTGTGTGTGTGGGCAGGGTGGGGGGTCAACAGAAAATATTGTTTCCCCCTTAGGGAGTTAATTAAGTATCTTCTTATTACCATTATTTATCTCTCAGGTGCTCATTATAACAGCTTTGTGTGGGCAAACCCCAACCAACCCACTACTCCACACAAGTCAAACTACAGCCTGAGAATTATTAGGTAGAGTTCCCCTCAGGCGGTTGCACAGGCATTTAAACACACACAAGATCACATACACAGATACACTTGTAAAATCCCTTTACATGCATACACAGCACTGTTTACTGAACAAATTCCCTCACAAGAACACATATACGCACTTAGGGTACATCCATACATACATGCATACAGAATCATCTGCAACTGCCCTTCTCACACACTGACAGACACACCAAAGACACATTTTCTCACCCACAAAAAAGTAGCTCAACCTTTGTGTGTGTGTGTGTGTGTGTGTGTGTGTGTGTGTGTGTGTGTGTGTGTGTGTGTGCAGCAGGGCAAGGAAGGCCCAGGGCCAGACAGACAGACAGGCTGGGCCAGTATATATTTACCCTAACTCAGGGGAGTGGAAGTGAGGGATTAGTTACAACAACAGGCTGGCTGCTCACTAAGACACACTGCTGAAGGAAAAGGGACATTAATACATCCAGGACAGGGCTGGATGGGTGGAAAGGAAGACAAAATGGCTGCTGTGTCTGTGTGTGCTTACTAAGTGAGGTGTAGGCTATTTGAATGTTGTGTGTTTTTGGTTTCTGTGTAATGAGAGTAAAGGTAAGATAAATTCTGTCTTTCTTCCTGGAGACACTCTTTCCCATTCTCTTAACAAATTTAAATTTGTCATTTCCTCAAGCTAACGTGGCAACAATGAGGAAGAAAACTGCATCCGCTTATTCTTATTCTAAACAGATTATTCCATTAAACTTTGCTGCTTTGTGGAAAGTTTCACTTTCAGAAATGTTAAATTAAAAGTCAAAAGCAAACTGTTTTTGGTTTAGCTAAAACAGTCTAAAATTCAATAAAAATCTTAATAGAGGCTTTTCTATTAGGACTTTTTTTAATATGATTTGAACAAAATACATCAAAATTATATTGTTTTTATTTTGTTACTTCCTGCTGTTTTAAGGAGATTACAAAACTAAGTAATTTTTTTTTATTCACATTTATTCTTGTCATTTTGTTTTATTCTTATTTTCACTTATCGTCGTTATTAGGTGGTGGCTAGTACGCGCTCTTAGCTAGCCAGACAGTGAATGTCGTTAGTCATCCGCTAACAAACTCTGACATAAATACCAACTGGGCATTCCTGAGATGCTAAGAGATTCCTATTCCTTTGTTTTTGCACTCACTGGAACTTCAGAGTTCTTTATAACCAGCTGGAGTTTAGTAATATTTAAACATTACTAGAAGTAATCCCAAAAGAACAGTGTAGCTTATTCTTTTGGAAAAGAAGCCAGAAATTCAGTAATTTGTCTGTTTGTGTGCGTGAGGGGACAGGGCATGAGTGACACTGAAGAAAACATATTACAATGAGCCAGTAGGAAAGTTGAGGGAAACAAAAGACGGTAATTAAATGCAAAATTAAATGCCTGTACTGTACACCAATGGCATCCTGAGGGAGAAAGCAGAATAGTGGAAAGGGCCAATTGGCCTCTGTGACCCTGTAAGTGAGAGATGGATAATGTGGGGGCCAAAGGGCCTCTGGGCCTAGCTGGTGTACTGTTCCCCTTACACACATACTCACATAACACGTGCACTAACAGGTGTGTGCAGCCAGGCGTAAATGCACATGTACACATACAGTATCATATGCACAGTCATTCATAAGCACATAATATATGTAGGCAGGTATGCACACACACAGCCACACTACTCACTGTAAATGGGTTGAGACAGTGTTTGTTGGTGTTTCTGAT
>JAPMOB010251549.1:0-12081 GCA_029875015.1 Lepomis gibbosus
AGAACAGCTTTCTCAAGCAGTTTGTGATGCATTTTGGAAACAGGAGATGAGCCCCTGGCTTGAAACCTGGCTTGAAACCCATACACACACATATTCTGAAAGCCTTTGGCAGAATTCAAATGAGCCATTTTAATCTAAATTAATCTAGATTAATTTCAAGATTACAGCGAGAATAATCTAGATTAAAAAAATTAATCTATGCCCACCTCTAACCAAAACACAACTAAACACTAACATTAATTATTTTTGTTCATGAAGTCACCTGTCTGGACAAACAGGAAAAACACAACTGTGGATGTAGGTAAATCATGATCTTTTATCTAATTTTTATTTTTATTTTATTCATGTCATCAGTGCAGTGCGCAACGCGTGTCAGACCTCTCACACAGTTGAGGGGTATGAATAAGCGAATGTGGAATATATGCTGATATTCTTTCAGCCTTGATCTCCCTATGAATGCGGATACATTCTCCCTCTAGTGGGATTAATAAAGTAGGTCTTCTTCTTCTGAATACATTTACCCGCCAATGTGGCAGGTGGCCTCCCAACATTTATCCAATGAACAGAAAATCCACCCACATTTGGTGTTAATTTCCATCCTTGCATGAAACTGCCAGCGAATCGTCAGAACCAAGCAGAGAGAAGCGATCATGTAAGAGGCTTTTGGATGTCTGGGCACAAGACGACAGGTTTAACTACTGTGTAACTTGTGCAAGCTTCACTGTGGTGAATATTTACAGACCACTGCGTCCTGTTTATTGCTGTGGGATATTCCATGTGATACACAACACTGGGTTCATGAGAACGAGACGATATTTTAATAAATCTTAAATGACAAAATATATGAAGGGAAGTCTGGAGGAGGAGCCCAAAAAAGTTTGAGCATTAACCATTGGAGATGTACCGATGGATCGACTGGAGACCGAATTTTCAGCTTAACTGGTCATGAGAGGTGATCAGCGTGAGAGGGGGTCCACTTGTTTATTACCACGGTGTCACTTGTGTTGCATCAGCTGAGTGGAGATGAATTACAGGAATACATGTATGGTGAATTGTGAATTAACAGATTAGGCCCCGTGTTTTTTTTTTAAACCAGCGTCTTTTTTCAATTAATTCCAATGGGAGTGCTGCGTTTTTCCAAGCTGCTAAAAACCGCAGGAGCGTGACGAGGCACTGAGCGTCTTTCCCGCGCTGGGCGCTGAGCGTTTTTTTCAGGTCGCCGACAGTTGAAAATTTTTCAACTTTGGGGAAAACGCTGCACTCGTCACTGTCACTTTTTACTCAGCTGTCCAATCACAGTAGAGGAGGGGCGGGACAAATACCACACCGTAGCAACGGTTACTATCCTGGAACCGGCTTCGTTCAACCTCCGCTCTTGGGACCAAACAGTAGTACTCACTGAACCCACATACTGCGAGTCCATCCTCTCTCTCCACCAAATTCTCTTCATACAGCGCAAGGGCCAGAGCAAGTAGCATACTCTGGTGTTGACATTTTTACATCAAGTAACGTTAGGAAGAACTACTTGCAACCACGGATTTGATGTATCATAGCAACCAAAACATAGACTGTATATTAAAAAAACGCACAAAAACGCCCACTAGCACTCACTGCTGGGCGTTTTGAGAAGAGCAGCTGGCGTTTTCAGCTGCCAAAAAACGCTTTGGTGGACACGGGCCCATATACTACTGAAGACACAGTATAAGTGGGTCTGACGGAGGCTACGGTCACGTGGGCAGCGCTTCTCCTCATTTACCAGAAGTAATGGAATATCTGACTCCACCCACACAGCCTACAACCAGTTTGCGTCTTGCATCTGCTGATGTGATTTAGGGTAGGGCGATGTCTACATTGAAACATCAGGATGACATCAGGGGGGCACGCACGCACGCACGGGGGTGGGTGGGGAGATAGTGGTCATCTTATGTGAATGTGTTCACTCACACTTCACTCTGTTAAAAACTTGGTAGCCTATGACATTACAAGTCCCGGTGGATATTTTACAAGAACAGGGAGCAGGTGAAGCAGCAGTGAACACACAGGGTGCAGATGTTGGTTTCGCTTGTTTAATAGGCTGCGTCATTAACGGATCACAGGTGGAAATATACAGAAAAAAAGGAGAATTCTGTGTCTTTCAGGCAAACTTCTAAACACTTTACGCTGATGGAGAAAGTGGAGCAGATGGGGGATTAGGTGTAGGCCTCTTTTGTGTCTGAGTGTGGGGAGAAGAGAATTCCGAGGAAAGTGCAAAGCACATTTAAAATTTAGAATAATAAATGCCATTTGCTGCCACTTACAGAGATGAGCTTTAGTATAAACACATCAACCCATTTCTGTCTAGAACGTCCAGAACTTAACATGTATGTGAGCTCTTACCTTTCAACCTTAGCATCCAGGTTTTCTTCACTCGGAGAACACTGAGGAGCATGATCTGAACATGCATTCTCTGCAGGAGTCTCTGTGGCTGAAAGGCTTCCATCATCTATCCAGAACAGAAACACAAACAGAAAGCACTGGCTTAGTTCACTGACACCACAAAGCAAATCACCGATTCTGTCATTATCCAAATTTCATCCAGTTTGTTTGACGTAAAATTAGTTAAATACACCAGGTTTGTTGACCATACCAGTTCTAGAGACTGTGTACAGCAATCAATTATGGGAAATGATCCAACTTGATTGCATTTTACGTTATTTCTGCTGTCTGCGTGTTTTGTGTCTTCTATGTGTGGTGTGCTGGAAAAAGGAAAGCAGTTTATGGGAATTTCTATATTATATCTTTACTTCTTCCAAGGCAATAATAGATATACCAACGTTAGAAAATACTTACGGACCCAAATGCAATAATAAGTGTATTTGTGGTAGGGCTGCAACGACTAGTCGATTATAAAAAGTTGTTGATTTCATCGTCAACACATCATTACAGAGATGCTGTTTAAGGGAGAGATGGCAATCTTCTTATTAAGATCATTTCTGGTTGTTCATGTCTAACTGCAATGCACTATATGGAATGCTAGGGGCAGTACCGCTTCCACTGTCTGCCAGGACTGCTTCACTGTAAGACTACTCATGAAGAAGCAGCATTCATAGGAGAAGTGGAAAGTAACGGAGAAAGAGGCGAACAGCAGAACGCCTTCTGTTTTTAAGTTCTGTACACGGTTTCATCACTAAATACACTTCTGAGAGATTTAGAGGTGAGAAATCAACTGTGGAGAACTTAAATATTGGCAGTTTTACAAAAGTCGTTGGCGAATCCAAAATGTGTTCAAACATTTTCGGGGTTGAGAAGCTCTACAAGCGCCCGCGAGGTTAGCTGTGCCACAGAGCGCCCTCAGACCACTGTAGCAGAAACAACAGAGCAGCAGAGGAAAGGCAACAACTGTGAGATAGTTTCAATGTTTGTACTGCCATTGTGCTGTCTACAGAACATTCTCTGCTTATAAAACTTTGGAAAAATAAAATACAGAATTACTAAACTATTATGTTGCTTTATTATTCTAAACATTACTCCTTGACACTAAATCAGATTGGGCGCTTATTGTTTTGGGTGATAAAGCCTGGCTGTTGTCTTGGAGAAGCCTCTCTTAAGTTCTTTGCATTCCTGGTTTTGAGGTCTCATGGATGAAGCTGGCTAAGAGAATGCTCTTTTAGTTGTGTTAGCTAACACGTTAAGTGCAGAAGTAAATCATTGAATTATAGGAGTAGCCTACGCTGTCTTGTCTTCTTCCCTGGTTTCCCCTGGCGTTGATACTGATGTTCATTCATTGAGATAACTGTTATCTCAAAGCACTGGTGAATTGCGCTACATAAATAAAATTGATATGAAATGAATGTTGTTTTTCACATGTGTTATTTTCCCTCGTGGGGAGGCGGGATGTGATATATGATCATAATAGAATGTGTATTTTCTGCCTATAGGAGCAGTCTGACTTTGTAGAACTGTAAACTTGATCTAACAATGCAGATACATGGCCTTCTGAAAAAAATCTTTTCATTTCATCTTTCATTTCTACACAGCACACAAATTAGTTCTTTTAAGCAAGAAACCTACTGCAAACTGAAGAAGGCATGGCAGACATATCTGTGAATTCTACTTTCCTATACTGAAAACTGAAAGAGTATCTTGATAGATCTGGAGCCCCCCTTGCTGGACATTAACTGTGGTTGAGCTTTCTCTTTCTCTTTGAGTGTGTTTTTTCCTTCCACCTTCAAGCAGAATTTTAAAAGTGTAGTCTAATTTTTGCGTCATGTAATTCGGCTCAAATAATGCAAAAAAAGGACTACTGTAGATCAAAGATCCTGCACTAATTTAGTAGAATCTGAACAAGGCCCTTGTCACCAGGGGAGCACCAGGGTCTGTTGCATTTGCCCACTTGATGTGTGAGCCAGGATCCCTCACCTTTCTCACTTCCTGGTGCTACTGCAGACTCTGTGGCCACTGCTGTTGACCTAATAGGCAGTACTGAAGCTGAAGCTGGAGTTGTACTGTCATGTGGACTGCTTTCCAAAGCAGCACTTGCCTCTGGTAACACAGTCCCACTTCCAACCTGCTGATTATGCATCTGTCAGGAAAAAAAGATCATTACAAGAAAGAACAGCATGTATATACAGTGAGGAAAATAAGTATTTGAACACCCTGCTATTTTTGCAAGTTAATAGTTAATAAATCATACATTGTGATTTCTGAATTATTTTTTTTTTAGAATATGTCTCTCACAGTGGACATGCACCTACGATGACAATTTCAGACCCCTCCATGATTTCTAAGTGGGAGAACTTGCAAAATAGCAGGGTGTTCAAATACTTATTTTCCTCAGTGTAGCAGCTTCAGTGGCAGAGGCTCACGGGTTAAGAGGGTCGTGATGTACTCGCTTTCAACTACACAGTGGCATGCACATTATGTCTACTCCACATAAAGCTGGCTGTGCAAGTCCTCAGAAGTGGACACTGTGTGACGAACCACGTGCAATTAGGCACTCGCAGTATATCATGATGTGAAGTAAGGTTTGATTGGTCAACAGCAGAGTTTTAAAAAACTACAATAACAATGGAGGACAGTTCAGAAAAGACAAAGCTTGTAGCCAATGGTGCTTTTTCTGTATATTATTACCAACATACACATGATCAGGCTGCCAATCACAGCTGCTGGAGATGATCCGCTTCCATTCCTGTGTGGGTGTGTTATGCTACTGTCTGGAAAGGGTTAGGAGTTACTTTACTATCCTACCTGCTGATAAACGAAGATGCACGGTGGTCTTAAACTGCAAGGGTCCACTCACTACTTAGTGACCCCAATACAACACTGAGGCAAGATCCCACCAAAAAAAATCACCTGTAAACAATATCACCACTTGTATCCTGGAGAAGCCATCCCAGGCATATACGGTCTACCCAGGATTGATAAAGAAAGAGCCTCCTCAGGCCAAATATATTTCTACAGTCCTAGCGCCCTTGGTCGGCAACATTATGGTGAATGATAATCAATGTCTGTATCATTGTAAAAGTACATACTATAATCCCAAATATATTTCAATTTGTAAACACTAAACAACCTACAAGTAAAATCCACAAATAAACTCTTCATGATACACAAAACCTGTGAGCTCGCAATTGCAAATAAACTGTACACAATCCAACCTTTGTGCCCATACCTGCTTAACTCTGTTGATTCTTTTCATCAGTTCTTCAGCAGACACACTGCCAGCGATAACCTCCAGAGGAATCCCATTCTCTCCAATAAAGAAGCTAGAGGGTATGCACACCACTGGATCTTTAAACGGGGGGGTTAAGGAACAAGCTCCCAACAACTGACATTTTGTAGAACAGAGAATTTACATAAGCAATAGCACTTTCCACTGATCACATACTTAGGGAAAGCCATTTCTACCCGTCAAAATTATAAGATGGACTGTCAAGAGTTACAGTTATGGAATCAACACATACCAATGTCCTGATTTGATCTGGGCATATTTGAATTGATTGGTATTGGCTAAATTAAAGCTGTTAAAGCTCAGTGTCTCTTTACTGTACTTGACTCACCCTGCTAGTGCCAGCAATATTACTTATCAGCAAAAATCAGTGTAGAAGACATTAAGCTAGCAGTTTGCATTTTTAGCCAGTGCTGATCGTCACTTTTCACCGATTAAAATGATAACCGTCTATGGCAGCAGGTCAGCTGTTGCCAACTAATTACGTGAATAACTTGACGAAAGAAACAAATAAACTTGACGGATGTCGAGTTTGTGGGCTCTCTGCAGCCATTGTCTATTTAATTTAATTAAGTATTCAGTAACAGTAATACTAATCTATTAAAATATGCCTGGATCGCTCCCAATACCAGCTTGGGACGTCTCTAACACCTTGTCTATATTATGTAAAATTCCTGAAGACAAGATATTTTTAAATAGTTGCTGGTTATGTCTAGTTTTGGCACTGATTTAAAAACATTTCTTTTGTTCAGCATTGTCTATTGGTCCATTCCCTTTATGTAGTAGTTAATTCAACCTCCAATATTCAGAACAACAAAAAGATACAGATCTGGGAGAACTGCACACATGTCTCACTGTGGAAAAAAAGGTTGGAGCATCATGTAGTGAAACGCCATACACATTAACACATGTATTACATCAAACACCTGTGAAACTGATTGCACAAAATAACTTGGAGGTGGTGTAATATTCAGGCGATAATGTTGATGTTTTAGTAAAAAATAGAAGCAATTCTACATTAAGCTGTCTGCCATGAGGCTATTGTTTTTTTGCTGAAGTTGGCCAAATTAAAGGTTTACAAATACTGTGTACTGTACATACTAGTTTTGGTACAATCAGCTTTGCAAATGTTGCTAAGTCGCACCATTTTTCTACAAGACAAAACAAAAGCTATGTACTGTGGAGCGTAAAATAAGTTAATGTACATTTCTTTGTACATTGACAGTTGTTTGAACTTTTCTTAGCAGACAGAAAAAGACACGCCTGCAAGGGGTTTTGTTTACAACAGTTAAGGTTTTCCATTTTGGATGTTTTATATTATGTTTTCAGCTTTTTCTGACACTTTCCTTGCAAATTAAATTCAGTACCACACCATGCATTTAACTTGACACATCAGTACCTCTTGGCATCGACTCTGATGGCCACACAACACTTCTGTGCTGCCTCTGACACGTTGTCCTCCTCCCAGCTGGACATTAGCTGTGCTGACTGTTCATCTTCTCCTAATAACAGAGAAAGCAGAAATGAGGTTGATCGGCTATCAAGTGTGAACCGATTGTAGCTGTCGGCTATGGAATCCGCTACCCGGACCTAACCAATCATAATCTGTCAGCCTTGAAACCTGAAATATAGGGACGGTTTCAGGACAAAAGCAGAGGTCTGTGGATTCTCCCCCCAAAAAATGCAATTTCAGAGAACCAAATTATCACTTCTAATCTTACTCTAAATCTCAGGAACATATAGTTAGCCCCTCTGGCGTGAACTTTGTGAATCTCTGGCATAAACTTCTTCCCAGGACGTGTGAAATTAGCTCTCTGTCTGTCACTCACTGAGAGGATGAGGCGCGTGCAGCTGGCTTGATGTCCGTGCAGAAACTAAATCTTTGACGGGCTTATACACGCTGCACAGTTACACAAACAGGTTGAGACAACGAAATGGAAAAAAGTGTGAAATTTTGTCATAAATCGAAATACGGGAGAATAGTGACCGGGAGAGGAAACCAACTGAGGGCAATGAAAACCGGGGAAATCGCGAGGGTTGGCAAATAAATTCTGGTCAAATCACTAAGCGACTCCTCTGTCCGGCCTTTAATTAATCTTGTTAGGGACACCAGGCGCTGTTGTAAACACGCTCACATTTCCTTTAACAACTTCGTTACACAGGCCAGTAACAAACACTATTGACGTTAGCTAGCACATCACTATATAACGTTATCAGATTTAGGTAACTACATTACGTTAATGTCTTCTTTCGTTGGGTAATATTGTTTAAACTTGCGTAACGCCACTTCTTACGTCTTTGACAGCTAACTGAATATGTTATCTGGCTAATAGCAACTAACTTAACGTTACCACGGCTAGCTGGCTAGCACGCTATCGTCTCTTTATGTAGCTTTACTATTAGCTGGGAGACTTATCGACACACACACAGAACGTTACCTGTAATGACAACGACAAAGACTAAACTCCGCTGTTTAGCCAAGTTAATGGCATCAGGAATTGAGCCCTCAAACCAAAGCATCTTTACGAGTTTCTGTTTTCTGTCTCTGCTTTAGCGGCGCTGTTAACCAGCTAAGCTACATCTGCTCATGCAGTCGATCTGTCAGTGTCTAACGTTAACGTTACTTCCGAGCCTGAAAATGGAGCAGTGTGCCGATCAGCTGGCGGAGGGAGGCGCTTCAGGGACAAACCAAACACGAAGAGGCTCTTCTTCTTCTTGTATTCGACAGACTAGACGCATCTATGCCGTATTGCTGCCCTCCACTGTTCATTTCGCTATTCACACCTGTGTTAATGGAAATTGCCTGTGTCCTTTTGTATGGAGGTACTCGATCAATTTCCTCATTTTGTTCCAGCTTTCAAAATTAAGAAGAGTGCGTACAATAAAATGTTTCTCCAGTTGCTCCCAGGTCCCTAAACAATCTTATTCTTTGACCAGACTACTTTCTGCAGTGAACTAGTACGCTTCACTGTTTCCTTGTCTCCACGTTCACACTTTCCATCAGGATGTTTTCCAGTCAGAGCCCACTCCTCAACCCAGTGCCCGAAACTCATCCTGGATTAAACGACTGCATCTCTTCTGTTACATCTAAAAGCACTTTTTTCTTTTTCTACAATTCTTTGCACTGACTAATATGTTCATTTCTTTTATTGACCTATTTACTGTTTGTGGTATCTGGTGACCCGTACTTTACATTAATTTGAACTCTTTCCGCCTGCACCGCCTTCTTTGCCACCTCATCTGCCTCCTCAGTAATCTCCACACCCATGTGCGCCAGAACCCATAGAAACCCCACCTTGTGAATTCTATACAACACCTGTACAATTTCCACAAGTAAATCAGGCCTGGCCTAGTTTTAGTATCTTTAATTGTAATTACAGTTGCTGCTGAGTCACTACATAGAACTGTTACCTTCTGTTGTTATCTTCAACCCACCTTATTGCCCAGAGAACTGCCACCAGGGTGATTATATAATTAGGGGTACATTTCAAGTAATTTTACTGAATGTTCACTTCAAGCAATGATCAATTTTTTATCTGGGCACATTTCTCTATTTCATGCAGAAAAGTAAACTAGTTCCATAAGTTAATTAGGAGAAAAATGCATATGCTGTACTGGGAATTGCTGTTTTTGTGCTGTCTGATTTGCTAAAAGTCAAGTTATGTCTTTCAAATTAACACTACATGTTTTTGGATATTATTTTCATCATTATTTATTAAAAATAATAATTTAAACAAAGCAAATGTGTTTTACTTGACAAATGAACGACTCAAACAGACAGTTGAGAGTCGTGAAATAATTAATTCTCTTCCCTGTGCTGACCTTCCTACAGTCTATGGTGCTGACGGAGCCCATGTAGTGCCGTGTGACGAGTGAACGTAAGAGTCAAACGTCCTTCACGCATATGTGAAAATGAACGAATCTCACTGAGACAACCCGTTCCTCCCGAGTCATACACACGATTAGGTCTTATGAACGAAACGTTCATTGAACGACACAACAATACGGCACCGTTCGTAACTTTCACTTTTGATTTTGTCAGTAGGACCTGCGTCGTGTGTTCTCTGTTGGTCTTTTTCCCCCCACTTTACGGCTCTTCGACAGGTAAATAAAGCAGCAACGATATACAGGATAGACAGGTTTACTAGTAGGGCAGTAAGTTATTTGACTGGATTGATTATTTCGTGAACAGAGTTTCGTTTTCGTCAGTCAGGTCATGGCGGATATTTACAGTGACCGCCCGATAGATGACAAGGTAAGGAATATTCAAGTATCAGTTAGTATTGGAAGAGTGTGATCGTTGGCCTAAGTTACATATTGGGAAGGACTTTGGTCGGTTCAGCTGGTAACAGGGCTATTCCTTATTGTCAGGTAGACGGTGGTCTGGAGGAGGAGGGAAGTCAATTGGAGGAGGCCAAGAAAGAGCTGGAGAAGTGGAAGGTAAGACACAGTTCAAAATATTTAAATATGGGGTTCCAGAGTGTTAAGTAGGCTACCGTTTTATTTCAACACCGAAGGAAGTTTAGTGCGAACTCTGGTTCAGCACACAGAAAGAAAAACGCGAGTCGCTCAAGGCGGAAGTTTCAATACAGTATCTCGCAAAATACATTGCGTTATGGTGTAAAATTGTAGCCTACATTTCTGTTCAAAAAGGTAGGTTTCCTGAAAATGCAAATTGATTGATGAAAAGCATCAAGTTAGAACGCAGCACTCAGATCCTTTATTTAACTTGAAGGACCAACAAGGGGAAAACTCAAATATAAATAAAAGTCCTGCATTCTACATAGGCTACATAAGATAAAGAGATGGTATTATGCTCATTTCCAGGGTCAAACTCTTATTTAGGCGTAGTAACAGAACAAGTTTAACGTTACATGGTTTCATTTTCAAAAAAAAACACTGTATACTGCACATTGCTGCAGCTCCTCTTTTCACCCTGTGTTGAAGGCATCGTTTTAGCTATGGAGTAATATATATTGGCTCTAAATGATCTTTGTCGGCCAATCAGAGCCAGTAAAAACAGAATCTTTCAGCTGTACATGTTGCTGACCAGCTTGGCAACATGGACTGGAGCAAGAGTTTCAGAGTGGTGAGTTATTAAGCTTGATACTCACGCGTAGGTTCTACGTGCGTACATTTGTACTTGTGCGTTGGCGTATCCGTCATTTTGAAATTACACCCCCCCAAACACCTGTCAGCAGTAGCACTACAGCGTCCGTTGTGTTGACTTTATCAGCCGAGCAGGCTAACCTCCGGTTTTGCGCTCCGCTAACGTGAATAGGGGTTAAATTGTATACATGCGGCTGGTATAGCCTTTTCAAATGTTATCTACCGAGTGGATCACACTCTGAGTCTCAGGTTGTGACGGTCAAATAAATTGATCCACTGTGTTACAGCCGCAGTTATTGCCGCTAGCAAAAGTTACTACAAAGCATGGGGCACTTCCGGACAGCTCAGAGACATTGCGAAGTTACCCAGACGACCAATCACAGTGCTAATGATCCGTGTTGACTCGACGTGTAGTTAAATTTTTGAGGAGGTGCACGTCAGGTGACAGCGTGACCTCTGCGTAGCCCTGTAGCCTACGCCGTGGATTTCATGCAGATTACACTCTAGCATTTTCTTTAGGGCAGTAATCTACTTTTAATTGCACATTTTCGAATGATACCTTCATAATTTAACCAGTCTGTAATCTGCATCAGGCTTCATTAACTGAAATGAGCTGTCATCAGTCTGTGTGCACGCAGTTACGCAGAAGAGCTCGGCCGCTTGTCACAGTAACAGAGCTGGGCAGATGCAAACATTTAGAAAATCAGGCCAGTGTCTTTTCATTTTAAGACTTTATTGTTCTACTAATACAACTGAAATCCAGTGAGTGCTCACCAGGGCACTGCTGGCCGTGTTGGAAAGCTGCCTGCGTCACTCTTTGACAAGCTGGTAAATAAATACTTTCACTTTCCATTAACGGCGTATTTAAAGCGTATTCACTGTCTGCAGAGCAAACGTAGACTTCACACTGTAACATAATCAGATGATCACTGAACTGATTCTGATATTAACAGTATCCTGTTGCTGAAAAGAGCATCGCTTTCTTTTGATGGACATTAGCCTGTTTCTTTCACATCAGTTAGGCTACTATTTGTTTTAGCATGTCCGACGATGAGTCCATAAACAGAATGTTGCGGGTGAAACTAATCTTGGCTTTCATTCAGAAGCTACCAGCTCTTATTAATTTACCAAACAGTTGGGCCCTGTCCCAATATCCGCACTTCCGCCCTTGTGCCCCTCAATGCACGTTCTCGCTAAGGGGCGCAAGACCGTAGGGTGTCCCAATCCTCTAATGTTGCTCTCAAGGGGCGCTCATCAGCGCACTT
>JAPMOB010251550.1:0-21627 GCA_029875015.1 Lepomis gibbosus
GATAGATAGATAGATAGATAGATAGATAGATAGATAGATAGATAGATAGATAGATAGATAGATAGATAGATAGATGTTTCCCAAAGCATTTAAAATAAATATGGTGACTACAAGAGAGTTATACAACTGGAGATAAAACTCTTTATCCTTTGTTGATTGATCTATAAAGGATAAACTATTTTCTGCATGTTTCTGCTGAAGGACACCCAGCCATTTCTCATATATAAAGACAGTTTTCTTGTAGATTTGGCACAGAGCCAAGCTTTGCAGTTTTTCCCAGACATCCTGGTAATGTATACAAACCTTGCTGGCTTGTGTTTTTGGCTGTGCAACCAATTTCTTGTCACTTGAGACCTCACATTCTGTCTTTGTCTTCCTTATTATTTGAAACTACTGACATCTAACAAATGAAAGGGATGTATTGTGTATGCAACAAATTAGAGGGCGGGAGCAGTTGCTATGTGTTTCCTTGTGCAGGAGGAGTCAAATGATTTTCTCTCTTCTATTTTTTTAAGTTTAAAATGTTTGACTCAATCATTTTGTTTTCATCCAAATCATTTAAAAGTTATGTTAATGACCGATGTGACCATCTGCAGACAGGCATACAGATAAACAAACAAAATGATTGACTATGGACAAATCAGCATAGTTTTGCAGATGTTTTTTCTTTCAGTACAGTTCAGTGCTCAACAAATTAGCACCCTGACTTTCTAGCCACCTCATGCGAAACCCCATAAACTGTGTGATCGCTCCTCCAGTTTCACTTGTTTAACCAGGGATCACTGTGGATTGTTATTCAGCTGCCAGGGCACTTTTTTGTATCTAATTTTTTATTCTAATATTTTACATGAGTTTTTTTCCTTTAGTTCTGGTGGCTGTGGTAATTATAAAGCATTTGGGAAAGTTATAGGTTGTTGAAGGCAATATTAACAGCTGAATAGCAATACCAAGGAAACATCCTAAAACAGGTAAAACAGGTGCTTTTGATCTGATTTAGCCATCCAATCGGAAGGCTTTATGGTAATAAAGGGGAAGTAAAGGAGGAGCTTCATGTAGTAGGCAGCACACTATTGCTTTGTATTCCGTTGCCAGACATTTAGATGTAGTATCTGCATTCAGGTAATAGCAATATATAAACTTGTTGTTCTACATCTATGCTTTTTGAATATTTTATAAATTTTTCTGTAAGCGCACAATTCCTACCGGTTAAGAATATGCCAATATACTGGATATTGTACATGTAAATACACTGTACTGTCTGTCTGTTTGTCTCAGTCTTCTTAACCACTTGCTATTAATGGCTTTATTTTAAACAGGGCCACTATGTTCAGACACAGCTGCAGTCATTTGAGGTCCGCTTTCTTCGTCAGTTGCCCACCTTGGTTGTCCGCCTTCTTCTTATTCACTGCCAGTCTCTTGAGCACAGGTAAGAATACAGACACACAAGCACTTGTTATCTACTGCACTGTATTGGTACTGTGTAGCATGGTATGGAATGACGCATCTCTCATTGAGACCTTCATGTCTCTTCCCTGTTGAACGCTGCTGAGCTGTAACCCTCAGTGGTGTGAGCTTCCCCTTGTGTTACCATGGCGTTCACTTTCGGTCCAATCAAGCTTTGAGATTATGCCTCCAGATGATTGTTTACTCCCTAATGTCCCAGGGATATGAGCTCATATGTTTTTTTTTCTTCAGGGTAGGGCCCTTAGTAGACTGAGCTGCATACATGTAGTTTGAGAAAAGGATATTTGGAAAATTTTCATTATGGAAAGAGTATTATGTAGTATTATTGTTTCTTTACTTGTACATTAATACATACATGTAACGGCTGGAATAAGAGCACTGGAGTAAAAGCATTGTACAGTTAGTTACACTAATTATCTTTCATTTTATAATTGTTGCACTTTTATACACTTCTAAGGCTAAACTGAACACTTGAATCCCTGAGCAGCATAATTATTGAGTCCCTGCGGGCCACATACATTGAAAAGCCCTTTCCAGTCTAATTCTAGGACTCTTATTATGTATGCACTTACATTTATTTTTTGAAAACTGAAAAAAAACCCAAAAGGAAATCTTAATGGACCATGCTTTATTTAGGACTTTATTGTCCAAACTGAATCAGGAAAATAGATTTTTCATTATACTCCCTTCCAGTGGATCTATTTTAAGAGATTTTCAAACCATAAAATCCAGTTTATCTTATTAAGCTTTAACATAATCTGTGGAAAAAACAGTAAAAAGCTGCTTTGTATTCACTTTGCCAAGAGATCTAAACATACTTGACCTATCATTACATTTATTTTTATTTCTTATTGAGCTCTTTCTTTGTAACTACTGTATGTAAGTCTCAAGTAGCCCAATAAAGTAATTCCAGTAAGTCATTTTTATATTCCTGTATGCACTTGGCTCCAACTATTATGTTTGTGTTTTTCTTGCTTTCTTAGCCAAAATTCATTTGAGAAAATAATAGGAATCAATATTAAATGTTTCTATAAAATGTTGTGCATGGAAAGCATACACTTTGGCTCAATGACAAAAAGGCTTTATTGAATGAGAATATGTCATGTTTATCCTTGAGGTTTACAATGAGTTATTAAGAAACAGCAAATATGTGTCTGTGATTAATTTTAAGTCTTGTCTGCATTTCCTAAGAATTCAAATGCACACATGGGATGCAGGTGATGTCCACCGGCACACAGACCATCCAAAAGGCAGAGGGAGAGAGTGTGACTCTGAGCTGCAGTTACGCACTGAGCCCTTTGGACACTGGAGAACTTGACATTGAATGGTCTTTGGTCAGTCCAGACACCACGCAGAAAGATCAGATGGTAAGAAGCAGAATGATTCTGTAATTATGTTAGAATTGCATACATAGGGTCTGACACCCTTTGTGTGTGAAAACAACAATATTCCAGCACTTTCCAAGACCATGTTATTTGGTAACAATTTGGGGAAATTAGAAAGATCCTAGAAATGAAACATCCATGTATCCATTCAATATTAATTTATTCTTTCTTTAAAAATGTATTTCTCCTACATGTTATATACTGATATACTTTGCCTGTATTTTTGTTTCTTCAGCTGACCTGCTGTGCACTGACTGAAAAGGCTGTGCAAGCAATTCATTTGAATTAATAAATTAGAAGTCTTTCCAGGAAATGAAAGTTATGGACACGTAAATTGATCGAGTTCTTTAACATCACCACCATATTTGAGCTAATTAGTATTCAGAACACAATTAGGTCAAGACAAAGCTTAGAAACCTGTAAATATAAGTATTGTTCCAATTCAAAAAATACATTCAAATTCTTGATATTCAAATTGTTCTCATCTTCATGTGCTTGTGAATCTACAAGTCTAAATCAGAATTTGGACCAGGAGACTACAGTGTGGATGAACACCACCATTTTCACAGGATTTTTTAAATCCCATTTGCTTTAAATTAAATGAGTCATTAGAGTTGGAGACTTGAAGGTATGTTTTTTCTAAACTCAGGCAGCAGACATTTGATCGCAATCACTATAAGGTTTGACAAGTTCCAGTATGTGCTGCTTTAGACTGGTGATCAGTGCAGATTATTGGTTCTTCTGCAAATTGAATGCTTTGCACTGCAGCCAAACAGCTCTTTATTCTAATTTTTTATCTCCTGCAAGCTTAAAGCTGCCTTAATTGATTTTTGGCCAACAGTGGGCAGAGGAACTCAGAAACAAGCTGAGCATATTATCACAATATAAAGTTGTCTGCTAATGTTTTGCCTATTTACACATCAATCAGACAGGAAACAACATTATCCCAGTAAGACAAAGATCAACACTAGTGTTCATTTGGGTCAGTGTTTCTGTCCTCCTGATCACTCTGAGTCCACTATACACTGTTCTTTATCTCTGGGGTTAGGTTTCCATGAACATAGTTTTTTTAACTGCTAGATATTCCACTTTCTTCACCAGCAAATCAAACTAGACGTGTACATTGGATGTATGAGAGCTGCTGAAATCAGATTCCAAACTAAACCAAACAAAAAATTTATAAACAATTAGCTAAAACAGGATAAAAAATCTCCAGGGTGGTAATTCTAGGTGTGTGGTAACCCTTATTAGCTATTTTATTCAGAATTGATGAAATAAATATTTAATGCACATTTAATTGGTTAACATCAATTAAAAGTGTCCTTTGTTCACTCTTTGTTGAATCTGTCTTTTCATTCTGTTTTCAATCAGCTCCTGTCCTATACCAGGGGCAAAAAATACATCCATGGTGACCACGCTCTTACACAAGGGCTCAGCTTTGCTGCTCATGACCCCTCAATGGGTGACGCTTCGCTCTCAATTGCTCTGCTGTCACCTGCTCATACTGCTACGTACCAGTGTAAAGTGAAGAAACCACCTGGAGTGGACATGCACAAGGTGACACTGGTGGTAATGGGTAAGACTGGGTTATGTTTACTGTGGTTTTAAAAGGGATGGAGGGGGTGTTGTGATGATAATGTTTTTGATAACTATCAAAGGTGGCGTAGAATGGAAAACAGTATTTACATAGGCAACAAAAGAGTGTTCAGTACATGAAAATTACATACCGTAAGTCTCAATGACCACTGTTTCCTCCTTCATAATGTAATCTTGCGCATGCAAACGACCCTGGAAAAACAGGCGAATGCAAAAAAACACTAAATGTTACACAGCATATGTGATTATTAATGTTTATGCCTGCATAATTTGCATATACCAGCCTGAGTTTCAGAGAAGCAGTCATATGAGCTCATTGAGATGGAGCTGGAGGTTGGTGCTTTTATGGCTTTGAAGTCAGTAAATATTTTCTGGGTTTCCCTGCCTCAACTCTGTGATTTATGAAGTTTCCTGATGGACAGATTTACTTGTTGCTAACGCTACAGTAACTGCTTGCTGCTGCTAATGGTATCTGCTGTTAACCAACTTCCGGTTCCACCTGACTTCTGGTGCCGCAGAGAGTGGCACCACGACACAGCAGCACAACTTTTTACTCACGCACTACTCGACACTTTATTTATTTGCACATTCTAGCCTTTTTCTTTTGTAAATAGGACTGTTGTGAAGGACTGAATTCACAACAACGGTTAAAGTTTCCTGTAACAGGATAACGTTACACAAACAACGGACACCACGACCACCAAACAACGAAACACCAGAGTCTACTCACGTGAGGAGCTCTTACACAGTATCAAGATCAACCTGTTGCGTGTCCGAAGGAGATCCCTGAAAAGTTAAGGATAAGGATGCCGTGCTGATCAGCGTGCAGCAAGTGTATCGGGAGTGCAGCATGTTATGTCTGACTAAAACTTGGCTGAATGGGAAAACATCAGACTACTCAGTAGAACTAGTGTGCTTCTCACTAGTTCGAGCAGATAGAAAGAAACAGAGCGGTAAGAAGCTGGGAGGAGGACTTGCTTTCTCCAAAAGGCCGTACTACCTACCTAGAGAGCATCTCCTATCTGCCCTCTCTCCCCTCCATCTCAATCTTCTCCCTCCACACCCCTTCCGCCACCCCTCCACTCCCTTGCCTCTTCAATCCAGTCATCACAACCAGCCAGGTGAGATGACAGCTCACCAGAACCTGGATCAACCCAGACATCAGGTTGTGTGAGGGCAGTATCATCTCCACCAAAAGGATATGCTGCATCCCCAACAACAAGCCCTTGATCAAATCTCTGTTGAACAAGAAAAAGATTGTTTTCACAGCAGGGGACAATAAAGAGTCCAAGAAAGCAATCCAGAGGGAGCTGAAGAGAGAGCTGAGGTGGGCTAAGGACTCTTATAAGAACAGGACTGAAAGACTGAGGGGAAGCTACAGCAGAACAACAGCAATAAGGTGTGGGTGGGGGGTGTGAGGACCATCACAGGTATGAACAGGCTAGCAGAAGCTGCAGAGGGAACAATGATNCACACACACACACACACACACACACAACAAACATTTCTCCAACCTTC
Source organism: Lepomis gibbosus (assembly GCA_029875015.1). Lineage (NCBI taxonomy): Eukaryota > Metazoa > Chordata > Actinopteri > Centrarchiformes > Centrarchidae > Lepomis > Lepomis gibbosus. Next base: position 5,964 of record JAPMOB010251550.1, read on the forward strand.
CCTCCCTCCTCTCCATAAATAATGATAATACATTTTATTTATAGGCGCCTTACTGAACACTCAAGGTCACCTCACAAAACATAATAAAAAAAGTACAGTGTTTTATTAATAATAAATCGATAAGATTAACAACTATAGTTACAGTGCATAAAATCAGGGGACATAAAAACTGGAAACAAAGATTGCTGAAACCTGATAAATAGCAATTACGTGGGATATGCCAATTTAAAAAGATGTGTTTTCAGGCAGGATTTAAAAATGGAAAGCGAGGCAATGTTGCGGATGTCTGGGGTAAGAGAGTTCCAGAGACAAGGAGCAGAGCGGCTGACGGCTCTGAACTCCATGGTGGTCAGTTGGGCAGGAGGTACAGGTGAGGTGAATAGAAGAAGAAGACCAAGGAGTATGGGAGGGTGTGTTAATATGAAGGAGGTCAGTAAGGTACAGAGGAGCGAGGTTGTGAATGGCCTTGAAGGTCAGGAGCAGAATCTTCTAAATCAATGCAGTATTTAACTGGGAGCCAATGAAGTTGCTGAAGGACAGGAGTAATATGATTAATAGCAGGTGTTCTGGTGATGATACGGGCAGCAGAGTTCTGAACCAGTTGAAGTTTATGTATGGATTTGAGAGGAAGACCAACAAGAAGAGAATTACAATAATCAATGCGGGATGTGACCGATTTGTGAACGACAATGGCTGTACTAGTTGGTGAGAGGTCGGAGGGGATTAATGTCACTTAATGGAAGTATGCAGACCGAGTGACATTATTAATGTAAGCTTGAAATGAAAGTGTGCTGTAAAGGATCACACCCAGAGTTGTCAATGGTAAAAGAAAAACTGTGAGATTTAGACAAAGTGGATTTAGTGCAATGAGAAAAACCTTAGTTTTATCACTGTTACGTTTGAGGATGTTGCAAGAGAACCAAGATTTGATTTCCGTTTGGTTTCTGTTTGGTGGACAGGTAGAGCTGGGTGTCATCTGCATAGCAGTGGAAATGGATGTTAAATTTACAGAAGATAGCTCTGATTTGAAATGTTTGACTTGGATGAACTGAGTGTGGCCAGAGAGATATGATTTAAACCAGTCCAAGGGTGTATCAGTGAAACCAATAGAGACTAATCTGTCAAAGAGGATGTTATGAAAGATGATGTCAAAGGCTGCACTCAGATGAAGGAGGATGAGAATAGTTAGTAGTTCAGAATCAGCTGCAATGAGAAGTTCATTCATGATTTTTACCAGAGCTGTTTCTGTGCTATGGCAAGGAAACCAGATTGGAATTGTTCATAGAGTTTATTGTCAGACGTGTGCATGGACCTGAGATGTTTTAAGAGTGTTTTTAGGTGGGAACTGTTCTCGGTCTCCTCCCTCCCTTCTAACCCCTCTACTCCCCGCTCTGCTCCACCCCAGTCATTACAATCAGCCAGTTGAGATGACAGCTCACCAGAACCCAGATCAACAAGGCCGGGGGACCCGACAACATCCACCCGAGGGTACTCGAGGTGTGTGCAGAGCAGCTGGCGGGAGTGTTCTGGCATCTTTTTGACCTCTTGCTGAAGTTGAAGAAGGTGCTGAATAACTGAAATACTTCCTGCATCGTTCTTATCTTCAAAAAGGGACATTCCAGCGATCTCTCCAACTTCAGGCCTATGGCTCTAATGTCAGATGCAAAGAAAACTTTCCAGAGACTGGTTCTGCTGCACCTCAGTCAATTGTTATTGATTGACAGGGCATTAATAAAGTTATATCTTTTCTAGTCCAAAGCTTCTGTAGTAATGTTAAAGGTGTAAACNGCATCAAGGATCCAGTCCAGGCAGAATCAGCAATAGGACAGTTAGCACATCAAATCTGATCTAGTTTCACCAAAACCAGTGAATAAAGTTATGAAGTTTTTGTTCAGTAATCAGTGAGGCTAATTCTCATATGGCAGGTTTTAATTCAGCGCTGTGCAGCTAGGCCCTGCCCCTCCTCTGTACTTGGACAAGGTGGCCAATCACAAACAAGTTGGCTTTAATGGAAGGGAGCCCTAAAGAGACAGAAACTGAAATGGAAGGTTCACAGAGAGGGTGAAAAAAGGTGCTGAAGCAGTGAATGGTTTGAGAAAAATAATGTTTGTCAGACAACAAAGAGAAGTATAGACCAATTCTACCAACTCGACAGTAGCTACAGCCCATAAACACACACATTAAAGCAATGAGACAACCTGCATATAATGCTCCGCATAGAGCGTGCGCGCACACGCACACACACACACACACACACACACACACACACAAAAAAACTACATTGCTAGGCAACATTGTGGTTGTTGATGTTCTCCTCTGGAGAGAGAGTTACATCCATCATTGAGTTTGTTATTGTACTCCTCAATCTGCTCTAGAGGCAACTCTGCTTGTTAGGTTTATTCACACTATACATAACACAACCAGTCCAACCTCTCTTCTCCCACTGAGCTTTTACAGTGAAGACTTTTGAGCTGAATGAGTGCTCACCGGTGACCACTTTGACTGAGATTTATCAAAGACAGCAGAAAGGCTTCAGACACTGAATGTAGAATTTCCTCAGTAAATGTAGAAGTCACTGCTAGAGAATCCAGCATGTTTACTAGACCCAGCATATAACTATGAGTCATAATAATAACTTTGCTACAGTGAGGAGAGTAAATGTAATTCGTTACTACGTCCTATTTAGTGGAGGCTTGTTTTGTTAAACATGATGTCAGTGAGAAATAAGATAATGGTTTTCATAGTTTTGATCTGTAAAAGAAGAAAGTACTCCCTAAATTCAGGACAAATCGCATCAATCATTTCAGTGCATTAACCTTTAATCTGAAATAGAATAAAAATGGTCTACATGTGAGAACATGAATTTTACTTTTTTAAAGCAAAGCATCACAAAAACACATCACCTCACCTTCCCCAAAAATCTTAAGTCAATATCCTTGTAATAGCTTTATTGTAGAACGTACAACAGCATGTCAGGTCTTCATCAACACTAGAGTTTGCTAAGACTGAATACTGTATTAGATAACTTCTGGCCAACAATGGCCAACATAAACATAAAAAATCCCTTAGTGTCAGAGAAGAGATTTAAGTTTATTTCTTTATAAAACTTGACTAAACCCCTCAACCCAATCACACACTGCACTTAGCTAAAGAAAATGTGCCGTACTGAGCACATAAAACCAGATTTTTTTATGTTATTAAGCAGTCAACCATGTTTTTGTCGGAAGAAATTAAGTGGACACAGTTGATTACTCATTTTTCCAAAGTCGCTTACCATACCTTCAATGTGACTAAAGTAATGTAAAATTGACCTTAATATTATAGATATTTTTGCTTTTAAATGAACTGAACAGACAAATCTGGCCAACTGGACATGCTGAAATCAGTAAACCTACATTTAGCTCAGCCTGGGTCGCTCACCATTATCTCCAAGCACCATTCAAATGTCCAAGGCATAGAGAGTTTGGAGCGTTTTTAATAAATTCCTGCACAGAAGAAACTGATTTAATTTTAAGGTCTTCTCTTTCACACTCTACACAGTTAAAAAAGCAGCATCGGATGAAATCAACTCCCGCCTAATGTAAACCAACAGATATCCGTAGCAAAGTCTCACATATCAATAGACAGCCTAAAGCTGTTACAAGCAACACAGACAGTCCTGAGAACCAGCAGGTCATTTTATAGGTTCTTTGTATGATCCAGAGCAGAATAAGTGGTTTATAAACTGCACGAATTAATGGTTGGGTATAGGATTCCTTCTTTTGTTAAGTAAGTAGAAAAAGAACACTCTTAATTGTGAGAAATGTTGTGGTTTTAAATGACCCTTCAGGTCTAACATAGTCAATCTCACCTTAATTGCTACCAGTTTTTCCTCTTTCACCTTTTTAAAACAACCCAGTACTCCACCTGTCTGCTTTTTCATCTTTAACTCATCAAGATCACATTCCATATAGATGTTGATGTTCAAATATAGATTTATGTGTAATGAAGGCATATTTTGCCTTTATTATACATTATAAATCTATATTTGAACATCAAATATAGATTTATAATGTGTAATGAAGGCATGTTTTTTTGCAACTCATACATTTTATTGGATTTTTCAGTTGAAAAATGCATCATGTTGTTGGTATAACCCATCTATATGTTGTGAATATGTGTCATTAAAGCCAGAATCAAAATGGTTCCTGCAGTTTCATCCTGAAACTATAAAGCCGTACTGTTTTTCAAGAAGTGGAATGGAAAAGGCAGCGTGAAAATATCTGTTTGTTTCATGATTTCAGCGAGACCGTCTGTGCCTAAATGCTGGGTGGAGGGAGGGGAGCTGATTGGAGAGGCTGTGTCCCTGCACTGCAAGTCTGCAAAAGGCACCCCTCCCTTAAAGTACACGTGGAGGAGAGAAAGTGCAGGCCCCATCCCTACTGCAGCCACACAGAGTAAGTGTGACCTCTGCTGACGTCATAATGCTACTACACATCAAAGAGAGATTGCGTGCTTGTGTATGTGTGTGTGTGTGTGTGTGTGTGTGTTGGGATGGGGGTTGGGAACAGGTGTTACTTCAGGATCTAATTCTGTGTGAGCAAAATTCAATGAAAACCCTTTTTCTTGTTGAATGTACAGCGCGTGCTTATTTCTATTTAGGCATTTATCAGTGAGAATAGTCAGAATTGAAATTTGACAACACAACACTCTGTAGTTTACATTCTACTTACTTAGAGGGACTCTGGTGCATAATCAGCAGATCATTTGCATTTTCTCCCCATTTTCATTTCACTCTTTACGACGCAAAACATTCCTGAAATGTTTTTGACATTGTATACAGTAAACTCCATTGATCAGTGTCGTCTTGCAGATGCAACACATTTTGGCTGCATGCAGACAGAAAATCTGTGTGAGCAGATCTTCTTCTCCTAGAAAATCTTCACAATTTAAAGGCTTAATTTATAGACACCATAAACCATGAGCCTTTGGTATGTGTCACTTTAACTTATCTACTTCATACAGAAACCTCTTAGCATCCTTATGTGATGTATTTTCATTGTAGCCCCTTGTATGTGCAGCACATGTATATGTATGTGTTAATGTCTGTTTGCGTGTGTGTGTGTTCTCTCAGACAGCGTGACTGGGGAGGTGAAAATCAGCAACCACTCGCAGAGCCTTGCAGGGTTCTACCTTTGTGAGGTGAACAATGCCGTTGGAGCCGAACACTGCAGGATCAACCTGAAAGCAAACAAACGTAAAGGAACACACGCTCACACAGAATGTGACACATTACATCACGTGTGACGCACACCCACGCAATCATGAAAGACCTAGACATTTCTTCTCTCTTTGTAGTTGTGCCAAAGTCTCCCCACTGCTCCACCTCTCACGCACAGCATTTTAACCATGGTGCTGCGTGGATATGTGCATGCAAACATCAGTGTGTTATCCTTATCCTTACGCTGTCTAATGATGACAGGAGAAGGCCACAGCCTTTTGGGCCATCTGCTCTTTATCACTGACTTGCTCAGTCACAAATGAGTAATACTGAAATGGCTCTGCTGCCTTGTTTTTCAACAGGCCCTTTTAGCTTTATGAAGTGTAGATGAACAAGGAAAAGGAAGCAACAGAAAATAGTTGGACTTAAAAGCACCTCATCAGTCTTGTTTAGTTGGCAAAGTGTGAAAATAGAGGGAATGTAAAATGTCCTGAAGCGAGGGCAGTCAATGTGCAGTAATACCGCTGAACAGCACTGAACAAGACAGAAAGTAGAGGAATACCAGAGCTGTCTCACAGGGAATCAATCTGGTGACTGTAAGTGCACCAGTAGGGAGTACAGTCAATGATTCAGCATACCATTATGGAATAAATCACCCCTGGGTTTCAACTCAAACAAGGCTTCTCCATTCTGGGGATCCATAAAAAACGAGTTTTCCTTTGTGTGCCTCATGATCTGTGGAGCAGGCCTGACATATTACATCTTGCTGAGTCCATAACTTCCAGTCTTAGTGCTCAGACTTCTGGCTTTAGGCAGGGAATCACTTCAATTGCGGGATGCTGTCCCAGCCCAGAGGTTCCCACCCTTAGTCTCCAAGATGATTTACAAAATATATTTCAAGTTACATCAAGGTTGCTGTACAGAATTCACATCAATTCTTTCCCATGTTTAATTTTTTTGTGATATATTAGATTATTTTACCTGTTTGGGCCTTTAAAATATTTAAGTGAAACACTGTGAGAAGAGAATATAACTTTTTATACCACCATAGGTATGGGTTTAGACCATTCTCATATATTTAAGGCTGATTTAAGGTCACAGAATTACTGAAAAGATGCACTGTCACGAAGCCTTAAAGGAATAGTGACACTTTACATTCATCCGCTTTCTTCAGGGTGACGTTGCCAGGCAACCAGCGGATACTCTAAGAAGCTGTTGCGCCTCGGCAAAAAACTGTTGGGCACATAACCCTATATAATAAAACCACACTGTGATGACTTTACACTTTGTAGAGATTAAACAAACAAGATATAACGTGTTCATTAGTTAGCTTTAGAGATACTAGTTGGCAAACGTTATTAGCTCTGGACAGAGCCAGATAGTTCCTTGTTTTCATTCTTTGTACTAAACTAAAGGCTGCTGGCAGTAGCTTCATATTTAGCAGATGAGAGTGGCACTGATCTTCACATCTAACTCGGCAAGAAAGCAGATAAGCCTAAAATGTTGAACTACTCATTAAAAATATTTCATTAAATGAAAAAGACATTTTCGAAATAATCCATTTTCATCTATTTTCCATTGTCCATTTTCACTGGAACAGTGAAAATACATGAGGCATTGTGAGAAGACATGAGGGTCACAAGCCAAAAAAGCCAGGAACCACTACACTAGACAATATAATTATTACAGTATAATGCCTTTTTTAAAACTTTGTTCTATTCTGCCACAGAGCTTCTGAGTGAGTAATTCTTTGTTATTCCTACTGATTTTACAGCTCCAAACAGAGCAGCAGTAATATCAGGCACCATTGTTGGTTCTCTGCTTCTCATCTTCATCCTGCTGGTCTTCATAGTGCTTCTGTACTGGAAGCGGAGCCACATACATCACCGTGGGAAAGATTTCTCCAATGAGATAAGGTACTGTATGGCACTGCAGCTCAGACAGCAAGGCACAGTTAAAGGTGTTGGAAGCTCGATGGTTAGATAACTGAGCTGCTCTGAGGTGGGAAGAAATACACACTCTGTCTTATCACCAAAATGTCCCATGAGAAAGAAACTTCTGCTGCTGTTAATGTTGAGTAGTTATGTCAGCTTAAAACATGTTGGTGTGCACTTGCACAGGTTTTACATCTACATAAATTAGTAATAATAAGATGTGTTTGGCCTGACAATGGAAAACCTAAAAAAGGAGAACAGCCTAACTAAGACAGAGAGGCAATTATAATATTGTCTTACAAGATATAAAACAACACATACCAAAGCCATTCCTATAATAATAGAAACAAATTTCCAGACTTGCATTAAAACCAGGAAAGAAACAAATTAACGCTGTTAGAGATGTCACATTTTAAGAATTTAGAGGGGTTAGGGACACTCAGACTGAAACTACATGGAGAGGTCACCATCATGGGTACTAGAGAGTTTTTCTGTGGTATATTGGAATAAGTTACCTTTGCACAGCAAATAAAAGCGTATCGAAGGGATGTTGTTAAACTGAAAAAAGAAAACATTGCCTGCTAAACATCTTCATGTTAGCATTGTTAATGTAAGCATTTTACAATGCTTACATTAGCTGATGTTAGCGTTTAGCTCCTTGTGCGTATGACCAACCCTCACAGAGCTGCTAGCATGGCCATTGTTCTTCATTTAGATTTGAAAGAGGCTAGATTTTGGGCCCAGATAAGATCTTTTTTTTCTTCTACTACCTACCTACTACGTTCTAATTCTTCAAGCTTATCAGACACCCATTTTGGCTGTTAACTGATTTCTGATCTGCTTTCATTGTTCTCAGTAGAACCATTAGCAGCAGTATTCTGAATGCACTGCAGTTGTTTAATTGACTTTTTGAGAAGACCAAACAAAAGACCGTTGCAACAATTCACCCTGATCTAAATCTTGTCCGGGTATCTATTTGTTTCTATTTGCTTTAGATTCTAAATGATGTGATGATTTAGTTACTGCCTTGATGTGGCTGCTGAAGCTAATAGTCTATTAAAACACCAAGATTTCTAATTTGGCCCTCTGACTTTATAGTTCTGGAACAATTACTGGTAGGTTAAGTGAGCTATAATGGTAGGTAAATGACACAAGATAAGAAAATGGGATGAACAGTTTCAAGTGGCACATTATACCTTTCTTTGCTTCAAATCATTTTGAAGAATATTATCAGTTTTTCAAATGGTGGACATAAAACTCCACAATCCAGAGTCTTTAATTTGCGCATATTTGAGCTGATATTATGTTAATTGAGCTCTCTCAAACAGTGTAATTAGTTGTAAAGGGTAGGTTGTCTCAAACAGAAGCTCCAGTCTGGTCCAGCCTCTTCTACATTAATCAGTGAGCAGGATGCAGAATGTAAAGCTCCTCCAGGGCAGATGTTCTGCTGCTGACCTCCCTTCCTGACATCTCTGAGTGGAATTTCTTCCATTGCAAATAAACAGTGTCTTCCCCTCAAAATGGAGTTATGGTTCATATGCAGTTGAAAACAGCCCACATGCTTTCAAATTAGATGTTTAAATGGAAGCAGTGTCAGTGTGGGAGGACAGTGTTGTGTACAAGAGACAGATAAGCACTTCAAGCCACAATCCTGATACGAGCTTCTCCATATCTGTGACATACAGAAGTTCAACTCTCTCATCAACATGGCATTGTAGTGAAAAGCTCATAGAAGGATGGCAAAGCAGCAATTATTTGAGCCACGACAACAATAGTTCCTCTCACAGCCGTCAGTTACTAGAGTGTTCAAGGTATAAAGTAAACACTGCAGAGTGTGACCGNTCAGAGATGAGTCATGCATGAGTTTCAAATCTTTTCAAGTACTGTATGCGCTGTATCTAAAAATAAATAAATAAATACAAAGAAGGGAAATTTGACTCCAGCTCTGCTGTACCAAAACATCAGGGCCGGCTCAAAGTGTCATTTTATTCTTAAATGCTGAGAAATCATGAAATTTTCTCCTACTGTGAAACTTAACTATAAGTTATCAAATTTCTCAAGAATCACTCTTACTCTCCAGGTTATTTAAGACAGCCCCAGAGGTCTCTAAAGTGGTTAGGAGTTACCAGTAGGGTCTTGTGATGGCACTGTGGAGACAAAGAATGTTTCTGAATTATTATAAAGTATCGTTTGGACAGAGCAGGCATTATCTTTGTCGGCAAGTTGGTGAGGGACGTCATCTCACCACTAACTTTACACAGCAATGCGTTTTCAGCTAAACTGAAGACGTCACCCATTGTCACACGTTTCATCGAATTCCCAACACACTGTGTAATCCAGCAGAAACAAACACAATTCATGCAATCAGCCGGCTTCACAGGAGTAGGAGCACATATAAAGATAATATTTTTTTTATCTTTCATTTCCAATGTGTAAGTATGTATGGTAGTATGATAATTCTTAATTGTTAAATGTGTGTTGAACATAAACTCCTCTTAGCAATTTCACCACTGAATGTGAATTTATCTGAGAATTAAATAAAGGAATCTGTTTAGTAATTGGTCCTTGCCTATGTCGTCATCCAAAATCCCGGCACAACAAAGACTGACACTTAAGATTTAGTCCTACACTTCACTTGAATTAGAACTGATATGCTTGATAACTAACTTTTAAGCACAGCTTTGAGCCAAGAATTTTTTTTACTTTTAAGTCAAGAGGTAAGAGGGTGGTAGCTTATGTTAAACCTGCCAACATTTTTGGGGGCCACTTGGGGGCAGTGGGAAATATCTGGCTCTTTAGATATTACCAGTTCACCAGCTATTCGCTAACTTTGTCTGTCTTTGATGTGGGGCAGGAAGGGAACAGTGGGTTTATCAGAGCTTTACCTCCAAAAACTGCTGTCTGCTGCATCTTGAAAAAACACTGACAACAGTGAGACTGAACCAAAACAGTAAACTTGCATGCGCTGATAATTACTGTATCTGTGAGTTTGTGATTATGAGCTTCAACTTTCACATTACATATAATTATTTTAAAATGTATTAAAATATAAATCATGTTGCAGGTCTAAGCATAAACCACATGGATAGTGAAAGGATTTTACAGTTGTTCCTTCAGAAACTGTTTATAATGTACTTTTTTCCAAAATATTTCCTAGCACTGGCGTCTCTAGGATTGAAAAACTGTGAGGGCTTAGCCCCCAGGGTATGCGTAACTTGTGCTTGCAAAATCTTTGCACTTGCATCTTTTCTTACTGTATTAGAACTACTCTTATGTCAACAACCAGTGAAGCAGCAAATATAAAGTGACAGACATGTTTTCTTCTTCCATTTCTCCTCTTTTGAACAAAAGTTACTGTAATGTTAGCTTTTAGACACATCAAAGCTACATGGGGGGACTTAACTTAGGCCAAACTGAGTTCTTCTATAGGCTAGAACTTATGCTTTCCAGCTGTACATTGTAAATGTGTGATAAAGTAATACCTTTTAAAGTAATTTCCTCTCTCTATTAGATATTTTTCAGGTTCAAAGAATGCTATTTGATTATGTAAGCTGTTGACAAGGATCCTGTTTAAAGTGACTACTGTCTGAATTTAATAACCTGATAAAATATTTGGAGTAACGATTACTATATGGATGAATGCATGTATGATTTCTTTATTTTATTATATTTTCATGTGTGTATATTTGTGGGTATGTGCCTAGCCTACATTTAGGCAGAATACCTATTTATTTAATTTATTAAAGCCAATGAATGCAGTTGCTCACAATATAGTAAATATGATAATCATGAAATAATTTAGTTTAGGCTATGCCTTGGTGCCTAGACCTTCCAACATATGGCTACTGCTAGAAGAAAACAAAACACCCCACATTTCCTTAGACCTGCAGACCACTACTGACCTCAGTCACTCTCCTAAAACATCTGAAAACAACCATTAAAACGACTTGCAGCTAATTATCTTTGCATGTTAATTGTTTTCAGAACATGGTATGTAAAAAGATAAGACAAATAACTTCACTGGCAGAACAAAACTACTGCGGAAATAACCTAAAAAGTAGATGGCTAAACAGTTTAATTTAATTTAGCCACGTTTTTGATTTGTACACATTCTTGTTCACAGATAACCTGTCTTGTTGCATGGTAACACACACACACACCCCCAAGAATCACAGCCACAAAGACTTGAGGCACGTTATTTCCCATATCAGTGTAACAAAAGCAAATTTATTCCCTTTACAGCAAAAATCTGAGCCCTTGGCCTCCACAGGAGCAGAAAAATGCCAAAGTCGATCAGATGTGCGGGTGTTTTCTTTGACAGAGGCGCAGATCCCCGCTGGTACTGCAAAGTTACATAAATACAGAATGCAAAGCAGCTTCTAAGCTTGAATGTTGGCAGCGATGTTGACGAGGGAAGATTGTCCTGTATGCTTCTTGTCAGTGTTTGCTGGATGAAAACAGTGAATTTTATCCTTCAGTGGAAGAGAAGAAGTGAAAGCGGGGTCTCAGTGAGAGTAGGCGCTCTTGGGAAGAGCCTCTAAATAGGCAAAGACAACAAAGATTTATGCTCTTCACCTACAGGGCAGCATTATTCGGCTTAGTAAATACTGTACATCCACTGTGGTAAATATGGATACAGGCACACAGAAGTCAGCAACCTGGTTCTCAGTTAGGCCTATCTATCAGAAATAACTGGAACTTTATGAGTGAACAGGGAAAGTAACACGTGTTAAAGCAATTAGTGATAATCAATTTATCGGTTGCAAGTCTGATGATGAGTTAATCTTTAAAGTCATGTTTCAAGAAAAATATACTCAACATTTGGAGGTTTAAGCTTTTAAAATGTGAGGATTTGCTGCTTCTCTCTCCTGTACATGGAATACCTTTGAGTCTTCACCTTGGAAATACCAAACAAGGATTTAATTATGAAAATTATTATTATCCTCAACCAAAATAATTTGCACAAACTGAGAAAATTTCACTGAAAATCCTGTGTACATGACACCCAAAAGTGGCATTAATGAGTTTTAGTTCTGATTTCATACTGTGAAACCTCGGTCCATGAACTCAGCTTCTAAAATTGCCTTCTAAGCGATTTCACCATGAAATATATCAAGCACTAATTCCCTGAATACAAATGACTGAACTAAAATAACATCATTGGTAGTAAAATCCATTACTTTCGTTCTGTTGCTCTTATATCCAACAGGGAGGACGCGCTGCCACCTGACAGCCGCCTGGTCAGTCGCTGTACAAGCCGGAGCACCAGTTGGTACCCCCAGGATACTTACTATCAGGTGGGCGGGACAGAAGTGAGCTCTTTCACTGAGGGATCCACACACACTCCCACCAGCAACAGCAACGGACCCACACCGGTCAAATACACAGCACTTGAATATGACAGCAAGTTCGGATATGCAGTCTGACGATAAACAACAACAGAGCTGAACTGAGAAGCCCTTAGATCTAATTGCACTGTTTGAATAGAAGCTTCAGGACACTGAATATATGGGGTTAGTGTGAGTCTGGCACAGTTCAAATTCAAAGCTGTGCAGTGTGATGATTTTATAACATTGTACATTGATAATTACTTTAGAGGTTCAGTGTATAAGTGTTTAGTAGCATCTAGTGGTGAGGGTTGCAAATTGCAACCAACAGCTCTGTCACAATTCAGCCCTCTTTTTGCAGACACGTAGGAGAAGCCACGGTGACCAACACGCTCTGTCGGCTCTTCTGTTAAATAATACGTTTCACATCTCTTCTTACTTTTAACAAACCAGATGGCTAGATACTACTACTATATCTTCTTCTCCTTCATACATATTCAACCTAGTTACGAAACGGGCTCTGTAGAGCATTTTGTCCATTTGGGCTACTGTAGAAACATGGTGACTTCAATGTAAGAGGACTCGCGGTGTTTGTAGATAGAAATGTCATGCTCTAAGGTAATAAAAACATTATGGACATTATGCAAGGTCTTTATACACCACTGAAAACATAGATTTGTATATAATATTTTGCATTTCTGTCACTAGATCCCCCTTAATATTAGACACTGAACCTTTAAGATAATCTTAGTCCCATAAGAACTTTTTCTTCTTCTTTCATTACTAGATAATGATGCATTATCTATAAAATCTTAAAATCAGCATACATGTAATGTATAAATATTTAAAAAACATTATGAGAAAGACTTTATTCTCTAAGCTCTTATTTTCATTTTTAACAAAACACTGAAATAAATTTCTGGAATGGTGAAGTGGAACCTTGGGTGTTTTTTTGTCATTTGCAATGAAACATTAAAAGCTCAAAATACAACTCGAAATGATTCAGTCTTATATTTAAACCAAAAGAGAAATATTTATTTCATGATAGACCTCATTTCAGAATACTCAACCATTCAAAAAATTTACACAAGTACTTATTTTTTTGAGGATGTACTGACAGGAGTTGAAATATCAATAGCCACATGCAATGGGTTTTTGTCCACTACATAAACAGCGACTAGAAACCCCACCCCACCCCTCGTTTAAGACAACATGGAGGTCTCCCTCACACAGTGGTAGGACTTTGTGTATTTCGGGGCGATCAGCCTTTGCAATAACACACATCATAGACAGTCAAAAGTTTAGAAACTAAACATATCAGCATCTTCTGCTCCATAAGTTTTTGTGAACCAGCCAGAGCTGATGTGCTCAGTGTTTGCACTTTACTTCTCCCCGAGGGTGTGTGAAGGCTCTGACAGTTAGTTGAAATCATTTTGATAACTGGAGGTGGGGTGGTGATTATGCAGTAGATAAGACACATGCCTTTGGTGTGAGAGACCTGGGTTCAATTCCCCACGGTGACACATCCACCAGTGTGTCCTAGATCAAGACACTTAACCACTAGTTGCTCCAGAGGCATGCGACCTCGCTTTGGATAAAAGGGTCAGCTAAATGTAATGTGGCGTAAGAAAAGACAATTTGGTGTAAGCTGCAAGCAATATCTCAAAACTGAAATGTGCAGGTGGAATTTATGAAGGTTAAAGGCAAGGCCATATAAACAGAGTTAGTCAATACGATGTACATCAAATTAAATGTAAACATCATTTGAACTGACCTTTTATAGAAAGCTGAGCTGACAGGGTCAATAAACATCTGAATATCTGTGTAACTAGAATTGAAAAGTCGTCTGGTACAGTACATCTATGCGCTCAATAGAAAACTGATTAAAGCGGTATGCCAACACACTGCAGTCTAAATGGCTGTAAATCTGTAAAAGTATTTATGGCACTAGGACATTACATGTAGTAAATGGAAACACTGAGCACTGCACCCCTAGAAAATCACAAAATGATTAAGGGCTCCTTCTGTGGCTTAATGTTAATTAGCACACAAAGTTTTCCTTCAGATTAAAAATCTTTTGACACTGTTTAATTTTCACCAGTCTGCACAGCACCAAAACGGATTTCACACATGGAAAATGATTAACATTGAGGAAAAAAGAAAGTTCCCGTCACCTGATCATCTTTAAAAATAAGGCAAGTTACAAAAAATCATAGCAATCCATCAAACTCCATGCAGACATTAAAACATGGCTGATTTTGGCTTCAAATGACAAAAAACAACTGTTGGTCCAGTTGTCAACAATTAAAAAATAATCTTGATTCTGTGCAAAAAAAAATAAAATGATCGAACAATAAAACAAGGAACACAGAGATTTAAAAGTGTGAAGTGGCAGTCGAGTGGAATGTCTTGCTGTTTCCCTTTCGCATCCAGCTGATTGCACCCATAGACGTGTGACGCCAAGACTGATGTGAACTGTGTATGTGATTCCTGTTGACTATAAAAACCCTCCAAGTGTCCATCCAGTCACCAGTTATGATAAGTTAAATGCTTCACCATCTTGTTTTTGAGGGCTCAGAAGGCTAGCTTTCTCCGGTATGTTGTAGAAGTGCCCCCCCCTCCTTTAGTAAAGTCCTCTGGATGTGGATGAACTGTCTTTTAGGATGGCAATGTTCTTTACTGGCTGATGTTGAGGTTCAGTAAGCAACGACCATTCTTCAAAGGCACCGTACTGTACATTGGTCTGTGTGTGTGTGTGTGTGTGTGGGCCGCACATGGGCACATGCATACATGGAGAAGTAAAACCAGTCAACAAAGTCGATTCCCTCCACTGGTGTCAGCCCACAAGGCATCACCATGACAACTAAGGCAAAATCTCTCATCATGAAAACAGAGCATCTGTTTTTTTTTTCTTATTATTATTTTAGTTTTCCTCCTCCGATTTCTTGCTGTTACTTTAATCAACTTCCCCACAATAATCATTAGTAATGATAATAATCTCTATTCAATAAATTATCTATACTGTACAATTATTTCACCTGCAACAAAGAGGAGCCTTTTTCAAAGTAAAGCTATCCACAGTCTATGTTTGCTGTGTCCTCAGTTCAATAAAGCCTCTGCAGAGCGCATAGAGGCTGACGGACAGCAAGTCTGTTTTTTCTTCTTTCCTGTACAGAAATTAAACAGGACATCCTGCCAGAAAC
>JAPMOB010251552.1:0-38989 GCA_029875015.1 Lepomis gibbosus
TAGGGGAGAAATCTTCACCAGAATGCAGGAAATTAAGTGTTTAATGCTCAAAATCTTCTGGGGGAGGACCCCCAGACCCCACACTTATTAAGTGCCCCATCCAAGAAAACAGTATTTTGCTTCATACACAGCTTCTGTGAGGAACATTCACTTCTTAGTGATGTTCAGGGCAGTGATTCTGAAGTTTTGAATCTGAACTAGGGGTGGGAGAAATCAATTCTTAGATGCATCGTGATGCGGACGTGGAAGATTATTAATCGATTAACAAATGTCTAAAAATCTATTATTTAAATGTTAATTGATAATGTAATGTTGAGGGAACGCAAAAGGCGGAACTCGCGGAAGCGCAGCACCCGGACCGTCTGTGGAGCGCACACAACACAGAGACCAGTGTCCCCCTGTATTCGTAACCACTGTGGAATGAATAACCACCCCAAAATGTCACAGAATCATTAATATTAATGCGCAAGTAATTATTTTAACCCGCACACTGCGAGCATGGTGACACTCGGCAGCTCTCTGTATATCCTGAGTGTTGAGGACGAGCGAGTGAGAGAGAGCGGCAGAACGTGACTGAAAGTTAGCGTAGGAAAACATTAGCAGTAAGTTTTAGTCTGGTACTAAACGTGCAGCGTAGGTCACTGTGTGTCTGTTAATAAAAGTCTGTAGTTTCCCCAACGGCTGGAAAAGTGAAGGCTGTTAGCGCTAGCTAACATCTCCCCTGTATAAGTGCTTGATCTCTGTCCCCCACACCAGACTCTAGACTTTTGGGGACAGAGCTCTCAGCGTCACAGCCCCCACCCTCTGGAACTTCATCTCCACAGAGATCCGAAATGCTCCCTGTCAGGACATTTTCAAAAATCAACTAAAACCCAGCTCTTTAACCAGGCATTCAGTCCCGAATGACTATTTGTTGTTCTGTCACTGTTACTGCGTCCTTGGGACCCATGAAAGACGCTAAAAACTTTTATTTATTTATGTAACGTTAGCTAAATTAGTAATGAAGTAATTAATTATCAGCTGTATGTCATTACTAACTAACCTACTAGTCAAAGGTTGAGAACAGGCACAAGCTGAGACTAAACTGTGTACAGCTCTGTCCTGTACACATACTGTGCATCCTGATAATTTCAGTTTTCAGAGGAGTCTGACAACTGGTTATTAATGAAATGAGGGACCATGGAGCTGAGGTTAATAAAGTAAATTAGGTATGCAAACTAATCCTTTTAAGCTAATCAGGATCTTGGATTTTAATCAGGATTTTGGATTTTAATGGGCAAAATTAAATGCTTAGTAATTATCCAGGGATCCTGTATAGAAAAAATATGATTCATCGATAATCGTTTTATAATCGAATCGCAGCCCTCTGAATCGTAATCAGATCGTGAGGTGCCCAGAGATTCCCACCCCTAATCTAAACATCAGGAAAATGAAACAACAATGTTTAACAAATGTTTCAGCAATGATCAATGAGCATAGTGATAGTAAAATGTATTTTAACAAAAGAGAAGAAAATTGTATCCAAGGTTATGCATGTACTTTGTATGAACATCATGTATTTCAATGTGAAACATGTCTTTCTACATATTTTGTTGTACTCAGTCAATTTCATATGTAATTATAGTATAGTTGTGAAAAAATATATTTGTTGGTGAAATATTGTCACATTCTTGTGTGAAAAGTACCATAGTGACAGAAAAAAAATGTAAATAGAGCAGTATTTGATTTTTTTGACAGTTAGGCAGCTCTGTTAAAGCAGACAACATTGGCATAAATTTGGAGCTGTATTTCTGGTCACCTAACGAATGGTCCAATATTGACTCTACTTTTAGCTCTCCTTTAGTATTTGCCACATGAAGGAAAAACCTGGCATTTAGCTGCTAAATGCTACACTATGTTTACAAGTCAGTGGGTTTATAATGAGTTTTGGCAGAAAACATCTGCTTGTTGAGGGTGGAAAGAAAATGGATGTGTGTGGTGAACAGTAAAGTTGTGGGAAGTAAAAACAAAATATCAGCTATAAGACACTCGCTCCTTAGAGCGATGGGAATTGGAGAACTGGGTGATAATTTTCTGTGGGTTTATCCCTACCCCTTTCACATCACAAATTACATCAAAATAATATAAGTTCTGCTTTGCAGGTGTTTGTTTTTGTTGTTTGATGGTTTGAGATGTTTTTAAGTTGGATTTAAGGAGTAAACTAAGTTTGTGTTTATGGTGTGATCTTTTATGTTATTTATTGGTGACTTTACTTGTAGTTTTAACTTTTAGTTCAGAATTTAGGTAAAATTATGATGTCCTGGTCTCATTCATTGTGTTTTAGCTTTTTTTTCTTTGACTCAGAAGTCAGATGATTAAAAATGGTGATTGCTTATTGTTGGCCACATTGGCCACATCTAACTGATTAATGGTTAATGGCTGTGACTTTGTTTTGTAGTTTTATCCACAAGTAGTGGAAAAATACGTTTTGAAATCTCATAATGCCGCTTTGAGTTTGGGGTACCAAATGTCAAAATGTAGGACTTTGGTAAGGTCACTTTACAAAGAACAGTTACATTTGTAATACAAATGAAAACAATCATGTGCTCATAAACAAGTAAAAAAAATGAAACAAACGCAGAATACAGACTTAGAGGCAGGTTAAGTTTAACAGATTTATTGAATATTACGGTAGTTGGATATGGGTTGAGGATGGCTGATTATGGCACAGGGTAATGGTATGGACAATGGCAAGAAAGTGTGACCAACCGAGACACATGGAAGTGTTGGTTAGCAAGTTCTTGGAGGTTAGCAGGCAGGCAAAAAGCAGGGAGACAATCAGAGAGGCAGGCATGAGATGAGAAATTATCCTGAAAGAAATAAAAGGCAGTTAGCGACATGCCAGGAATCAAGATGAATAATAATCACAAAAAACTAAAGAATACAAGACACTGAGCTAGGCTACCACTGAGCTGAGGCAATGATCTGGCAACGAGTGGGAGTTGAGCCAAGGTTTTTCTTTTTACGCAGAAGTTGTACAATAATAGGCTATATGGAAAGTGATACATAATCAGTAGTAGGCTCGTTAGAAAACAGACCACACTATGTAAAGAGAATTATAACTTAAAGAAAGAAAATATACATATATTTAAGAGATCTCTTGTAATGATTTTAAGGCTTTAAGACTAGTTGTTTTCTAATTCATATACTTCCGTGATTTACAAAATAAATTAAGTATTGAACAAGCAACAACTGTTACCATGATCCACCAGCTGTTGAGGTGAGAGGTTTTTTTTGTAAACATTTTATTTTTTTCCCACACTTATCTTTATAAGCTGCATGGTTTTTGAAACAGTGTATGTAAATGTACAGTTCAATCAAGTGAACATTAAGAGAAGGGTGTATTTGATCCTAAATACAATGCAACCTTTAAGTTGTTGTTAAGTCTGTATGACAATATTAAATATCTGCACAGAACTTACATTTGTGCAGGGTGTGTTCCATGATGGACACAACACCCCGTTGTACTTGGTTTGTTAAGTAAGCGTTGATGCAGACTTACTGTGGAAGGGTCTGGGTTGATTTTCAAAAAAAAAGCTGATGTCCCTTGGACTATCCCAAAACCAGGTAACCCTTCGGAAAAAGGATTTCAGACTACACGGTGTCTCTGTCACTGTATAGTCTGCTCAGAGTAGACATACTAAACCAAACTCTTTTTCTAATGGCAGTGATACGACTCTCTCTCTGACATTCCTAACAAAGCTGCAACCAAGCTTTGTTAGCGCCAGCAGCTATGACACAAAGTCTACCAGCTAACTTTACTATGAATGGGAGCAACAAAGCCACTAAGCTACTAACTCTTTAAGGAGAACAAAGGATGGAGCAATCATTTCCCCCCAGCTGCACAATCGGAACACTGCACAGCAAAGATGGCATTGGAACCACCATTCTTCCCTGTCTGGAAATTAATTGTGGTTCCATGGCCACCATTCTTCCATCAACCTTTACTAGCTATTGTATGGTAATTTTGGTTTGTGTTATTTATTCAATTCAATTTTTAATCAGAGTTCCAAATGAATAGTTATGGTTTAGGGTTAGGGTAAAGCAAGTATCCAGCAATATACAGCTCAATCAGGTGCTTCTCAGATTGAGGATAGCAAACTTACAAAGAAAACAAAGAGACTGGAGCACATTGATTGATTTGCGGTCTTTAATTGTGCAAACAGGCACACTGCTGTGTCTTCATCAGAGTCAAAATGATGGAGGAACTGTCAGCAAGTGCAAAGTTTCAATTAGGTACAGAAACACCTGCAGCTTTGCACTCACCGAAACCTGACTCAAAGGACAAGACTCAAACTCGAGTCTAGAAATCAGAAGCTTTGGGCAGCCTTTTTAAATTGGGTAAGGACCCACATACGACAGGGAGGGAGCATGTGCTTATATCTATATGTAAATGTCCACAAGTGCAAGACTGTGGTCCCAAGTACTTTCCCAAGGTACCATGAAATCACTTTGCAAACCTTCAATTTATCAGCCTATTTGATCTATCTCTTCACCAGAACATTGACTCAGCAGATTAAGTGGATGATGTTTGAGAGCAACAGCTTTTATCTGTTTAAAGAGTCATGCGATAAAGCTGACATATGCAACTAGTTAACAGATTCACATATCCCTGTGATCAACCAAATGAAGGTTAGTTTCAAAGTAACCAACGGTTTAATGTTTAACTAACAGTTTGCTAATGACTCAATTTTATCCTAATTTAGTTAGTTGGTAATGAAGGGCCTACTTTGTATGCAACAACATGAGTGGTAGGTGGGTTGACAATCTGCAGTTTATTGGCTTTGCAGCACAATGAAATTAAAGCACAGGTGTGTGTATTAAACCAGTTTCACCATGTTATGGCATTTTAAAGTAATGGTGTAGCTACAGCAACTCTAAAATCGTTTATTTTTTTCGTGTATTAACAATGACAATTTAACATAGGCTGAAAGAAGCAAGCTAACGTTAACAGTGAGGGCTGCTACTCAGGTTTAATAGATAGCTAGAACATTATGTAAATTGGTAAATGATTTACCTTAGGCTACTAAAAAGAACACCAAAACTTAACAGGAACTGCTAACAACTGTAGCAATTTATGCTAAAAATTGATGGAAATCTTGCGACCTACACATTTCTCACCATGACCACCTTCTTTTATTGAAGGGGAGTCTGAGACGAAAGTTGACCAGTACAAATACTAGAACTATGCTAGATGAAAAACTATTAGTAATGCCAATACTGATTTCATTCATAAAAAGGCAAGCCAAAGATTGTTTTCTTAAGGAAGCTCATAAGTTTAGTCTCTGTTGAAAGTGTTCTATACTTCTTTTACTGAGTTTGTTTAAATATTTGGTAACTCTCTGTGAAGTTACTGACTAAATTTAAATGACCTGTTTCAGGTCAGAGCCATACAATAACTTCACGTCATCTAATTTGACTCCCAGCATTCTTCATATAGTGAGTTTAATTTGCTAATTTTGCTACGTTTTACTTACCTAGATAACCTATTCTCATGGATGCATGCAAGACCCCTTGGCGTCAGCTTATACAGTTGAAACTCGAAAAATTAGCATATCGTGCAAAAGTTCATTTATTTCAGTAATTCAACTTAAAAAGTGAAACTAATATATTATATAGACTCATTACATGCAAAGTGAGATATTTCAAGCCTTTATTTGACATAATTTTGATGATTATTATACAGCTAATGAAAACCCCAAATTCAAAATCTCAACATTCTAATCAAAAATTAGAATGTAATGCTCTGGGAAGCCCCTTAGTGTCATAGTTCAGCGCACTAGGGGAAGCCATGTATCATCATTTCTGAATGCTAAAAGGTGTGAAATAAATAACAGAAAAGTCAGAGAAAAGGCTTTGGTTGGAGTGGATGGTTATGCCAGAAATTATCTCCTTTCGTCCAGGAGACTGATTTTCATTTCCCATGAGAAACAAAAAGTCAACACTGATTGTTTTTAGTGAAATTATATAGGTTTACGTAAGTTAGGTAAGTAGCTTTACTTAACATAAACATATAGTTAATTTCAACCCAAACCATGATGTTTTACTTGAATTCCCATGAAACTGAAACAGGGGGGCGGGGGGCTTTTTGCTTCCGTATATTTCCGTATATTTGTGTTTCCTGTTAAAACTAGTGCTAGTACTAGTAAAAAATTCAGTTAATTGCATGATTTTCTGCAATTAATTGTGATTAATGGCACTGTTATGTGCGGAAGAGGATTAGGGCCACATGTGAATTTTTTTTTTTAATTCTGAGATTAAAGTCAGAATTCTGAGTTTAAAGTCAGAATTCTGAGATTAAAGTCCGAATTCTGAGAATTCTTACTTTCACACATGTCCCTAATCCTCCTCCACAGTTATGCACAGAATTGAAAAGTGATTTAAAGTAGTGTATTGGCACTTTTAATTTAAATGTCCCGCTATATACACAAAAGTGCAATAACAGCGGTTTGCAAACACTTTTAAGAAGTAAGGTGCTTCTCGTAAATCTCAACTTAAACATTAATGTAATCAAATCAAATATAAAACCAAAGCTATCTACCTTTTATCTGGCTTGTTAAAACAAGTGCCCATCAGTGTCCAGAGCCATGATCATAACATCATAACGGGCACCTTCTGAGCAACATAAATCTGTTTTCTTGTTTATTTTCTGAACAGTTATCAGCAGAAACATTTTTCTTTAATCAGGAAGCAGCATAAACAGTATGTTCAGAAGCAAGTGTCCCTGTTAGAGTGAGGTGAAGTGGTCAAGCATAAGGCATAATGACAAGTAGGTGCATTCCAGTGAAACTGCCTCATGTAGCCTACATGTCCACCCGCTGCCGAAGTTGAATTGTCTTTTTGTACGCAAGACACAGCACAAATCATTGGAAGAGAGACTGATGTTTGTGAGTTTCCAGAATCTATTACTGTTTATTACTGTTTATTATTACTTTTGCTTATCTATTTCTCCCACATGCTGCATCCAACATAGTCTGTTGAAGCCTCCCTCCACTGCTTGTTTGGGTGGGTGATTTGCAGGCTGATCAACATCCCACCGCTCCTGTGACCCATGGTTTGTTCAGGCTGTGTTCACTGGGAGGTTGCTGAACGCGGTTTCATTGCCCAATTTCCCAGCTCCGATGCCCATTTTGGGCCGCTACCTGCCATCACTCCCTGCTGGATCCCCCCACCCCTGGCGATAGACTTCACAAGCACCTTGGCCTGAAAAGTTCCATAGCTTGAGTAATATTAGAAGTGTAACATTAAACACTGGGGGAGGCCCAGTGCTCCCAGATCTCAGTCCAGGCAGAGTCAGCTAATATGACAGCTAACTGAGCTAAGTAATAGCAGCTAGAACCTTACTTTAGCAACAAGTAATCTGTTCATCAGCAAACTCTGTAAATCACAGATAGTTAAGCCAGGGCAGCCGGGGAACATCAGAGAGAAAACCAAAATATATTGTTCTCCATCATTATAATCCAGTTTCACCAAAATCACTTGAGAAAGACAAGTTTTTATTTTTGCACAGTAATCAGTAAGGTCTGGTCAGCCCCAAGAAACACTACAATCCAGTGGCGTCATAAAAATGAGAAAGCTTTTCATTGGACGTTGAATTAATACATTAAAATCGTTTTCCTGGAAAATTACCAATTACTTATTAATGTTTTTTATCATGTTGGGCCAGATGCTGGTGGATTGGTACCATATAGTTCAAGGCATATGCAATAATGTCATGATCTTGATGTGAGTCTGTCTGTGTTTGTAATCATTTTTGCCTTGTCTGCTTTGGGTTCTATGTTCTGATTCTTGTTTCAGTCTGTTTACATGGTTTGAGGTTTTGGTCCCATGTCTTGTGCTTCCTCTGCGCTGCATTAATTCAGTTGTTACCGTTTATGTTTAATTTCCCGTTTACTTATCTTAGTTCTTGCCGTGTCGTAGTTCATGTCTTAAGTCGTAGTCCTGGTCCTGTGCTCCCGCCATGAGTTCTTTCCTTTTGGTATTTCATGTTTTCTGTGTTCTCTCTCATTCATCCTGGTCTGGCGTATCTATATGTTTAGTCTGTTCTCTTGTCTTACTTTGAAATGGTCTGTGTAGGGTGTTTGTAGCGTGCTTGGTTTTGGTTTTAGTATGTGTGTATGTCTGTTCTGTATGTGTGGTTGTTTGTCCTCTGTGTATTTCGATAACAGTCTGTTCAGGTGTTCGTCTTGAGTTTGCTCTTGACTGTTTAAGATTTTGTCCTTGAATGTCAGTTTGGTCTCAGCGGCGTCATGCTCTGTTTCCTGTTAGTAGTTAATTTGCTGTTCCTGTAAGTTTGAAGTTTTCTGCTTCTGTTGTTTGCATCCCGCTTGTTCCCTGTTCTGTCTAGATTACACCTCATGTGCCTCACCTGTTGATTAACTCCCTGCTCGTTAGCCCTGTATATATATATTGCCTATTGTTCTGTTATGTCCTTGCTGGATCATTTTAGCTTGTTGTGCTCTGTCTTGCGTTGTGTTGTGAGGCGTTTACTGCTTGTACCCTACCTGTGGATATTTGAGGCCTGATATACTAAAGGTTTGCGTAAGTAAAAAAGCGTGCAAACTTGATATCACCAGCAAATTAGCACGTAAGCTGATGTGCATGCAGAATGACGTCTTTCAAAGCGCAAGATAGCACCTGTGGTTCATTTACTACTTTTGTTTTAATGAATATGCAATTTGGGGCGCAACATGCAAATAAATTTATTTACTACACACAATGTGATCTACCAAGCCTAAACACAATTTCAAGTGAGTGCAACAGCCTCTGTATTTAATACATTTGAAAGGAAGGTGAAAACCAGCAAGAGTTGCGCAGAGATGGCTTCTGTTATTGTTGCCAGAAGGAGACACAGCCGTGATGATAGAAAACGTAGAGAAATTAACAATATTAGATTATATTATTCTATATCCAATATATTGAAATACAATCATTTTATTTTATTTATTCGATGAACTGTATGAATATAATTTTTTTTGTATTTTACTTTAGCTTTGGTAATACTGTTTTAACATTCATGCGTGGCGCTGCGGAGAGCCCCCAGCTGCAATACTGCATGGATCACTCTTAAAAATCATCTAGCCAGAAGGAACGATTACCAACTCTTGACAGCGCGCCGGTCGTCATAGCGACACAACCCATTGTAGGTATCAGAGTGGGAACAGGGAGATGGGCCGTACAGGGCCAGGGACAGAACATCGTGGAGCGACCGGGCATGGTATAGACGGTTGGTGATTGTTCCCTCTGGCCTGATGAAGCACGATCTGCTGTCATTTCCTCGCGTCTGGGTCATTCCAGCATAGTGTATCTGTTTCTACTGGGGTTTCCCAAAGCAGTTTTTCCAGGTGTGCTGTCCCAAGTACTTAGTACAGTCTCAGGCAGGATGGGCAGGTACATACGATTTCCACATACTCGGGACACACTGAATGAAATAAACTACAGTTTTTACGCAGTAGCTGCTTTCCTTCCGACTATCCATGACGGAAACCATTAAAACAAGCAAAACCCTCATTTAAATATTGCCACCTCCATTGTGTTTGCTCCTGTTGTCATCTACGCAGTAATTCTTAGTAAATCACCCATAACAGGTACTAAAATTGCACGAGCAATATTTTAGAATGCACACGCAATTTAGTACTCTTTATTCCGGGTGTTAGTAAATCGGGCCCTTGGAGCTTCTTTGTCTTTTTATTTCACCTTTTTTGGACTGGACTCAATAAGTGTGCTTTCTTTTAGTTTTCTTTAATGAATATCACGCACTGAACCTGCCTGGTTCCGTGTCCTGCATTTGGGTCCAAAATCATTCACATCACTTCTGCTGCTCCCATGCTGTTTCTTCTCCACCAGCGTATTTATCGTTTGTAACTTGACCGCAGAGCCCTACACATCTAAAAATTATTCAGAAGGGGTACCCAGAGCATTAACAAGTGATGCCAAGGGGTCTTGACCAAGCATCCATAGGTGACTCCTAGTTGAGAGTGAATATATTGCCCTAGAGGTGCAACAAACAGATATGAGGTCTTTTATATATTTAGCTATTGGCTTTAGGTAACAAACTGTGATTTGGCTGTGGCCAAGTCATGTGATTTTCTTTTTTTTATTTATTTATTTATTATAAATAATTTTTCCACTGCTCCCACTGACATTTGGTGACAAGTGACAATTACAAGAGTAACAGTGGTGTTAACCTGTTTGTATTGGTATTGTATGCATTTATATTGATTGGATTCCCATTTTTTAAATTATTGCATTTACTATTGACTGCTGTCTGCAAGCTAAATGGCCCCTCTGGGACATGAAAGCTTTACTCTCCTAAGAACTTATGTGAGCAGAGCTGACTAATATATAACTTATATACTAATGTATACTGAGAAAAGAGGGGGACTAAGCACCAATCATTGATGTACACTAGAAAAAAGGAAGTAACGCTTCAGCACCTCTCCTTGCCATTCCACTTTAAAGAAACAGCCTTTGGGGTATGACTCAAACCAAATAACCAGTTGTTTGGATGAAGCATCAATATGTTCCAATCAATCAATCATCATTTTTGTTATTTAGGATCAACCAGTTGTTTTGCCACATTTCAAGATTCTGTGAAAGGGCTCAGTATACTAATGGTATCAATCTCTTTTCAACCCATACCATTATAATGTCATTTTATATAACTCAACTGGTAATGAGATCCTTAAGGTCTTCTCTCCTCTGTTTTTCTCAGACTGTAGAGTGCAGTGTTCTTATACCAGGCTCTGACAGCTCTGGGGAGCTTTCAGGGGCCCAGGTGGCTGCACTGAATGCCCAGTGGATTATATCTCTGAGAGAAAATCTTAGCACTTTTACTCATCTTTCAGTGAGATTCAGACGAAAACAAACATTGAAAACACAGTGGCACCTTCCAGGCCAGATGATAGCAGGTCTCTTTATAGAATATCCACTGAGCTGCACAGCAATATTAACCAGTGACCAAAAAATAAGACAAAAGTCAGGTTTATTGCTAACATGGGGGCAAGAATGATTCTTCAGTTTTTCTCTTCTTTTTCTTTTTCTTTAAATTCCCTACAGCTTCACCAATCTATATTTTTATATTGACAATATTTAAAATATATAATGGATAAAATTACTATGTGAAATGTAAAAGTTACTGCCTGATGAACCCACAGAAAATTATCACAGACTCTGCAGCTCTCCTCAGCTTTACTGATTTTTTTTAAGCATCTCTCAGATCATTGTTTAGATTTTATGGGTCTTTTACTATTTGTGTTGTGGTTGACTTGTGTTTTGGTTCACCTACTACTTTCATTGACCTCATGTCAAATAAAAATAAAAAAGCTCTGATGAACCCGCTATACACAGCCTGCACCAAACAGCAGACTAAAGCCTCGAATATACTCTGGAACGGACGCGGACACAATCAGGACGTGGGCTACTTCTGACATTTGTCATTTCAGTCAAAACTATAATGAAATTAAATTGCCTGCTGCAGCTTTAAGTTACAATTGACAGAGGTTTAAAAGGTGGTTTTACATCCGGTGTCCATCAAGATTATGTAAGAATAACATAACAAAGGTTCTCAACTAAAATTACTAGGAATGATTGAAAATAAAATTAATTACTATTTGAGACAAAAAGAAAAAGGCATGAAAAGCTAATGAGATTATTTTTCAAAAATAATAAAACATGATTCCCTTTTTCTAGTGTTGTGACCTAAGTACTTTGGTCATGGGATAAGAGGTGGTTGTGTATGGCTGGAGACTGCAACAGGGGTTGTCACCCCCCAAAGAAAGCAAGTAAACCTTTAGTTTAGAATATTTTATCAATTACTGTATGTGTTCTCAAAGAAGATTTATATTTTTCCACTCACTGACTGCTCCAGTGGTGGAATTGACTTGGTTGACTGAAGCTGACATAGGGTTTGTTGTGTTTTGCTTTTTTTTCAGATGAAAAGCTCTGATGGAGCTTTGATCTATTGCCTTGTCACAGTGAAGGACATATTTGATTTTCTTTTCTTGGTATTGAATCAGTAATAAAAGATGAGACTAAGTCACTGCCATTGGTCATGTAACACCTGACTTTTCTCTTCTATTTTGTTGTACATCCTCGGCTATAAAAATCTTTGGGCCCAGATTACAGTATAACTCTGTTTGAGGGCAGTGTAAATCCCTGGGATTTTTACATTTGCTCATCCCCAACCCATTCAGTATTTTCCTACCACACACAGCTCTTGGGATTAAACAGATAGAGAAGGGGGCAGGGAGTCCGCTGGGAGCTGGCTCTTTCAGCTCTTGCTTTGAGGATGATGGTCAGCGGCCGTTATGTAAGCCAAGTGGATTTCAAATGCATAGTTGAGCCGTTCTCCTCTATGGTGGATGATGCCTTTGTCTGTGTTCCACTAACTGGGTTGCCCATGCTATGCAACACACACACTGATATGCAGCAGGCTACACAGTCCCTGCCTCCTATGCACTGCAGTGTCCTTCACATTGACAGTGGTGCCTACCTACACTTTTTATATGCTCACTGAAACCACACTGAAAGTTGTAGACAGAACCTGATCACTTATATATTGAATTACCACACATAGTCAGACCATACAGAAAGAAAATGCCTGACATACAGTATAAAGCATTATCATATTCTTTGGTTGGTTGGTAAAATCGCATTACTTAGGTAGATTTGTAGCAGCGCTGTCAACCAAACAACCTAATTTAAGGGTGTTCATGCACTCACCTGAAAGAAACAGTTTTGGGCAAAAGAACAATTCAAATACACTCAGTTGCCAATTTATTGGGTACACCTAGCTGAAATGAACGGAGTCTACAGCCCTGGAATGAATCCCTCTTTGATTAAAGTTATAATGCTCAGTTTGTTTTTTGTTGATTAAGAAATATGTTGATTTAACTGTGTATTCATTTTGGAGACTGTAGTATGTGGTGCTGTTGACTTTTATAGGCTTATACTATTTTTAGTATTTTGTTCAACCCACATTAGTAAGGTTAGACT
The DNA here is from genome assembly GCA_029875015.1 of Lepomis gibbosus. Taxonomy (NCBI): domain Eukaryota; kingdom Metazoa; phylum Chordata; class Actinopteri; order Centrarchiformes; family Centrarchidae; genus Lepomis; species Lepomis gibbosus. Next base: position 13,036 of record JAPMOB010251552.1, read on the forward strand.
AGACATTAGAAACACCTCTGCAGGGCTGTTGTGTAAAGCGTTTTAGTAAAGTGTACCCAGTAACTAGTGCCTTTAGTTGTATTTGTATAGAACCTTGATGGCATTTTTTTGAAAACCACACTGATTAAATGAAAATTCCAGCTTATTTACAACTTGAATCTTGCTTTCATAGTTATTATAGTTATCTTATCGGCAGTATTGGAATTACATTTTAATGGGGGAACCATACTTGGTGGGGGGTTTCAAGTCAATGTCATGACAGTGACATAAAAAAATACTTACAAAAAAAAATGCAAAGATTGCGGAGCTCTGCTGATTATTTTCTTGATGACAAACTTATTTATTACACCGCTTATTCAGCTTTCAAAAACATGTCCTCCTACTATTCTCTGCTCTGCTGCTCCCATGCTGTCTCTTCTCCACCACAGTGTCGTCTCTTTCGCTCTGCTCTCAACAATAAACACATGAATTGTCAAATAATCAAGATTAACATTACATTAACTAGACTAGATATGTCAAAGATGGCACTAATGTGAGTAAATTAGAAAGCCAACCATCACCATCAATTTTGAGTTGAGTTTCTCAACAGCTTCAGTGATGGTGATAGGTTTGCAGTCAGTCCCTGGGAATCACAGGTCCCCATTAAAATGTGTTTTTTGACAAATTTTATTGGTGTTTAGGGATGGATATCATTAGGATTTTATCGATACTACTACTACTCATTTCAGTTCTCTACTGGTACTCTTATTGGTTCGTTTTCAATACTACAAGTTTTTTTTCAATATATTATTTAAAAATAATTCTCAGTCTGCTCTGCTGATCACTGATTTTGCTCCGTGTGTGTGTTTGTGTAGGAGCTCACAGAGAACAGGATTTCTATGATTTCAACATAGATTTGTTGTTCCCAATGTAACATTTGGATTTAAATGCGTCAGAGACGCAGGATGTTACCTATCAACATCCTTGCAGCTTCCAGCATACCTGTAGCCGTTAGTGATGACCAGATTGACACAGAAGCACTATTTTGGGGAGTGGTTCCAGGGACCATGCAATGTCACGCCTTCCCATTGGCTGTATGGGCAGTAGCTAGATTTTTGGTGCATTCAAGCACAACAAATTAACCCTGTAAACCCTGTTATATACATATCAGTTACAGTTTGTAAATTGAAAAAAAAATTATAAAAAATCTAACATACTGACAGGTGAAATCCCCCTTCTTACACTAAAAGTGTTTTTAAAGTGAGACTATTGAGGAGTTTAATTAATTTCATGGATGAATATGTTCACTTACTTTGCACTTTTTATCTTGGCAATGAACGGTAATTGTACGACAATTCAACAATCTGCCCACCCAAAAATCAAAGCGCTCTAGAACCGGGAAAATAAATTATAGGCCTAGATATTTTTTCAGAGCACCTGTGTGACTCAATACCTATATTTTACTCCAGTGTATTGAGTGCAGAAACTCTAACACCCACAACGACTTCATGTAACATTCCTGTCTGCCTACCCAAAAAGTTTTGATCAGATGTCTTTCTGTATTTCTACGTGCTCTAAAAGGAGCTGGAATCAGTCAATGTCATCAAACATGTACCAGATACTGTCCTCACAGGCTGGCCAAAAATATCTATTCTGGCCAACACAATACATGCAAATCACTTTTGCCAGAATGATTCCTGGGTAGAGCTCCTTGTCATATGTCTGGACATACCATTGTCTAATTATCTCATCATTATTCCGGACCAGTCCAATCTTTTGGGGTCCCTGAAGTTCCTCTGTCAGATTCTCCTCTGGGTTGTTTGAGGTTCCTCAGTCTGGCCCATTTGAGGGCCCTCTGACAGTGGAGGGAAAATGAAGTGGTGAGTGCTGAAACATGTGCAGGACAGGTTCTTCAATGTGGCACACAGACAGCTGACGTCCCTGGAGAGCAAGTGGCCTTTTCTGTTGGTAACCACTTGGGGTGTTTGCATTGTCCCTGGGAGCAATGGGATGTTTGCTGGCATGTTAGAGAATGCATCCACAGTGTTATTCGTTTCCACATAAAAGAACTTCACTGTGGTGCCAGTTGTCAGTAGCGTTGGATACAGTGTGGTGGCATCAGGGATGTCACGCCCTTGACTTACAATCTGATCTACCAATCTTTTTTAACACTACCCCAGCACCATCAGGAGCTCCCTTGCCATGGCTCACTTCAAAGAAAATCTAGGTCTGCTCTCAATGCTTCTCTTGCTCAATTCAGTACTGAACAGTAAGAAATTACCCTTCTGCCAATATAGAGTACAAGGGCCATCACTAAAGAAGTGGACAGATGGTATGTTGTCCAGTACTAGCTCAAATGGGGACCTTTTTGCTTGTATTTTGAGATGGTGCAGAAGCAGAGGGGGCTTGCATCTTTACCAACATATAACACACCTGTGTACTTTGTTGCCTGTTGGACTGAGGCACCAAAATGCACAGTCTGGATCTCAGCAATGTACTTAAGTGAGTAGTTTGCCGAGAAATCCACATTTATAATGCATTTGTGCGAGGATAGACTTCTCTTTAGTTATTTCAAGAATGAGAACTGCTGCTTGATGTTGAACACATGTTTCTTGAACCTCTGCAGCAGGTGAAATGCTCAATGAGCTGCTCGAAAGAGCTTTGGATTCATTTTTTGCTGTCACTGTGAATGACACAGCCTCATTTTCTTGTGACGTGGTTTTCTCTCTCTCTCCCCCACTACTCACTCTGTGTATGTAACACACCTTGAATCATCATAAACAGTAGCCAGTGGGAAGCTCTTCAGTTTGCTTGTACACTCTCCATACATGCACTCCTTACTACTGGTGTTGCAAGAGACCTCCTCTTTTAGCCTCCCAAGGTTTGAGTTAGTAATTAAAATTAGTTGCTTCAGGTTCTCATGAATTTTGCAAATGCAAGTATCTCTGTCCTAAATAGTTGGATGTATAACCCAGGAGGTACGAATTCTGTAAGAGAGATTGTAGGACAAAGCTGTCTTTGCATTTTTAGACTAATACTTCCTGTGAATGTTTAACAGTGAATCAACAAGAAATATTGTTTTTAACTTTGTGTCACGTTATGGTCTGTTTTCTTCCAGTTGTGACCTTACTGACATCATCTCGATTATAAAAGTCTCTGACACTGTATTTGAATTGTGTTGGGATGCAGAGCTTTAATTTATGAGTAAAAAATGCATTTCCATCTAATGTCTTTCTTCTTCTAGGAAGATCAATGGCACTTTGTTTTTTCACTATCTACCCAGATACCAATTGGGAGATAATCTGCCTCTCTTATTCATCATATGAAGCTTTATATTTGCTTTTAAGTCCCTCCACAGTGCATTATGGAATTTGAGGGCTTTTCGTGCTTGTGACCGTGCAGCTGGGGTGCTCAGGTGATGCTTGACTTTAGAAGGTGGGGATGGCGTTTTATTCAATATGTGAAAGGCTTTTGGATTTGTCTCTACATCTGGCTCTGGACTTAGACGTGGGATCATACACTGATCTACGGTTGCTGCATTTGCTGCTTTGTTCGTTCTGCATTTCACTTGTGCTGCTGTCCAATTCCACTGCTTGGCTCTCCTTTCTGTGTCATTTAGTTCACTAACAGACAGCTTTTTCCCCTGTGTCTTTGTCCTTTCTCCATTTTGCCCTCTCTTTTTCAAAATATGCTTCTTGTCTCTTGGGATTAGTATCTCTACAATGTCTTTATCTGCACTGTTTTTCAGCTGCAGAAAGAGGCATCCTAACAAAATTAAATAAAATGCAAATCACTTCTTTAACAGCAACGGTTTTCGTGTATAAAGCCAGTGCAATGATAGTATATTAATTTAGACAAGTATAGATCAGTAACCTCAACACATTATGGCCTACTTCGCTGTAGAATAAATTAAAAAACATGATATTTAGGTATGAAATCTGCAAATACATATTATTTAAATACTATTGGTAAGAAATGTATGTCTGAAGATTCTCAGTCATCCAGGTCATAGTTATCCAAGAAGGGTTGACTCTGGGGCAACTAAACTTGGTTGAAAATACTTGAAGACATTTCAACTTTCATTCAAGGGGTTTCTTTAGTTCTAAATGACTCGTGGGGAGTCCAGGTATTTTACCTCTATGGGGTCATTATCAAAGTCATTGATACCTAGTTACTGGTGCTCCTGGCTATGTAATGACGGACGATGGGATCATTGGAGTCACCCCACCAGTTATTCAGAACTGATGACAGGTGAAACGTATATATGTAAGTTAATTTTCATGTACTCACAAAAACATATATTTTCGTCAAGTATCCTGGAAAACTAACAGGGTTACAGGATTGACAAAAAATGTTAATCGCAGCCATTATAAGCTACGTGGTAAAGGTCATGAAGCCACATGGTGTGCATTCACGAAAGGCTTAAATGTTGTATTTGTAAATTAAAAATTTCAAACAAATAACTTTTTAACATTTGCTTTTGTGGTAACACAATGAGCTTGTCCCTCTTTGTCAGACATTACATAACTAAAAATTTATTACAAGAAGAGGACTTATACTTGTCTTTTACCATGAGCTTCATAAAAGGCAGATGATGTGACTTCCCAGAATTGATTCAACTTTCGGAACAGTCCATTATCTCTGAAAGGGTGTTTTCATTAAATGTAACAGGATAAATGACAGCCAGGGGACCCGACTAAAGAAGAAAAAAACCCATTCGTAAGTAATGAAACAGCCTGAAAATATTGCACAAAAAAGTGAATTAAAGTCTTTAAAATCAAAAGAAAAAAATATAAATTTCTTCTACAAGTTATGGAAACTAAATTATAAATTATTTTATTCATTTTTATTGTTTATTTAGATTTATAGGTCAGTTTTATTTGAGAGACACACAATGGCAAGTTTTCATATAGCTACCCAAAAATAAGGGTGAACAGTAAAGCGTTTTGCCTAAACTGGCAGTTTATTAGTTGTTTTTTCTCTACATTTTCGACAACTCTGTCTCTGATTGACTAGTACTCATATTTCCTGCTTCGTTAAACACATTTAGTGAGGCTGTGGACCAAGATCTCAACAACTGTTTTGGGGATTACATTGTTATGATAATATGGCATTAATTCAGAATTACTGAATGCATTTTGAGAATTGCAATAAACTTGAATTTGTGAGTAAATTGGACACACAGGACTAAAGAAGACCCACCATCAATATCAGATTTTATTTTGCATATCAACAATTCCTGATATCCATGCATACAGTATAATGAGCTCACAAGGTGGCGGAGATACAGACCGAGAGAGAGAGCGAGAGAGAAAGAGAGAGAGACTTAAATATACAGTAGCTCACAAAACTGAGTACACCCCTCGCATTTTTGTAAATATTTGAATATATATTGTCATGTGACAACACTGAAGAAATGACACTGTTACAATGTAAAGTTGTGAGTGTACAGTTTGTATAACAGTGTATATTTGTTGTCCCCTCAAAATAACACATCGCACAGCCATTAATGTCTACACCGTTGACAACAAAAGTGGGCCCAATGTGTCAATATTTTGTGTGGCCACCATTATTTTCCAGCACTCCCTAAACCGTCGAGTTCACTAGAGCTTTACATGTGGCCACTGGAGTCCTCTTCCACTCCTCCATGACAACATCACAGAGCTGGTGGATGGTAGAGACCATGGGCTCCTCCACCTTCCATTTGAGGATGCCTCACAGATGCTCAATAGGGTTTAGATCTGGAGGCATGCTTGGCCAGTACATCACCTTTACCATCAAAGCAGTGGTCGCCTTGGAGGTATGTTTGGGGTTGTCATCATGTTGGAATACTGCCTTGTAGGCCAGTCTCCAAAGGGAGCGGATCATGCTCTGCTTCAGTATGTCACAATATATGTTGGCATTCATGATTCCCTCAATGAACTGAAGCTCCCCAGTGCCGGCAGCACTAATGTAGCCCCAGACCATGACACTCCCACCACCATGCTTGACTGTAGGCAAGACACACTTGTCTTTGCACTCCTCACCTGATTGCCGCCACAAACACTTGACACCATCTGAACCAAATAAATTTATCTCGGTCTCATCAGACCACAGGACATGGTTCCAGTAATCCATGTCCTTAGTCTGCTTGTCTTCAGCAAATTGTTTGCGGGCTTTCTTGTGCACCATCTTTAGAAGAGGCTGTGTTCGACGTATGGTCTGAGCACTGACAGACTGACCCCCCCACCCCACCCCCACCCCTTCAACCTCTGCAGCAATGCTGGCAGCACTCATATGTCTATTTCCCAAAGACAACCTCTGGATAGGACACTGAGCACGTGCACTCAACTTCTTTGGTCATCCATGGGGAGGCCTATTCTGAGTGGAACCTGTCCTGTTGAACCGCTGTATGGTCTTGGCCACCTTGTTGCAGCTTAGTTTCAGTGTCTTGACTGTCTTCTTATAGCCTAGGCCATCTTTATGTAGAGAAACCATTCTTTTTTTTTTAGATCCTCAGAGAGTTCTTTATCATGAGGTGCCATGTTGAACTTCCAGTGACCAGTATGAGGGAGTGTGAGAGTGATAACACCAAATTTAACACACCTGTTCCCCATACACACCTGAGGCCTAACACTAACGAGGCACATGACACCGGGGAGTGAAAAAGGCTAATTGGGCCCAACTTGGACATTTTCATTTCACTTTTGTTGTCAACGGTTTAGACATTAATGGCTGTGATTATTTTGAGGGGACAACAAATTTACACTGTTAACAAGCTGTACACTCACTACTTAACATTGTAGTAAAGTGTCATTTCTTCAGTGTAGTCACATTAAAAAACATAATCAAGTATTTACAAAAATGTGAGGGCTGTCCTCACTTTTGTGAGATACTGTATACTCCACCTAATGTATTGCAGAGGATAATAAGACAGCAGCAATCCACATTGCTTGCACTCAATTAGTGTTACAGTGACACAAAAGAGGTTATTAAAATTGGTTAACTTAATTTATAAATGTCTGGTTATATTTTCAACCAAGTTTTGTAGAAATATTTCATCGGCCTGATACAATTTTGTCTTCATTTATCTGGAACCTGATATATCTTCCTATATATCTACATGATATTTCATACAAAATAAATACTTATATAATGCATGATACATTTAGTATATCATCACTGTAAACATGAAAACAGAACAGACATCATATATACTGTACTACAGGTACTGCAGAGTCAAACAAAAGTGCTTGATAAAAGACAAAGATAATATGCACCCCTGTTTTTACTGTGATTGTTCAGAGGTCAGCTAGCACCATATGAAGCTGTTTTATATTTATTTTTGGTATTTTTCTAACTCAGCTTTTTTTCTTATTCTTTTAACTCGCAGTCGCAGCATATCCATTCATGTCCCCTCTGTAGTCCTGTGAAATTCTGGTTCAGACAGAGTCCACCTTGACCTGGTTATTGTTGGTCATGAGTGGTGACGGTTTACTCTTGAGCCTCTCCCCTGCATCGTTGGAGCTGTCCTGGAAGAAGATGCGTGCCGTGCACACTGACACTACAATGCGCTTGTACTCTCGGCGGAAGTTCTGGTTCAGCACACCATACACAATGGCATTAAGGCAGCTGTTGAAGTAGGCCATGAAGTAGCTGGCCACAAATAACCACTCAGGGATGAGGGGAACAACTACCTCCGGTTTGATTGCTACAGCCAGACCAATGAAGTTGAGTGGCGCCCAGCACACAGCAAAGAGCACAAACACCACAAACATGGTGACAAAGTTTCTAACGTCGTGTGGTGTTAGCTTAGGCCGATTGTCTGGCTTGACCCGTCTCCTCACCTGTATGACCAGTATCCAAATGCGCAGATAGCAGTAGGTGACAATCATGATGGGTAAAATAAAGTGAAAGAAAACTACAGCGATAGTGTACGCTGAACTGGCTGACTGTTCAAAGGTGCAGGAGTAAACTCGTGGGTCATACTGAAGTGAACCCACAAACAGGTTGGGCACGATGGCCACCACAGTCAGCACCCAGATTAACATCACATAGCAGACAGAGTTTTTGTCACTGTACAGTTTATCATACTTTAGGCTGTGGCAGATATAACAGTATCTATTGATGGCGATGCCAGTGATGTTGAAGATGGAGCCAATGACGCTGACACCCATGAGGAAGCCGCTGATCTGGCAGTGGACGTAACCCAGGTTCCAGCCATTGTGGAAGATGGAGGTGAGGACCAGAGGGTATGGGTAGATGGCCACCACAAGGTCTGCCACTGCCAAGCTCACCACAAAGATGTTCCCTACAGCAAAACACACACCCACAGGAGAGACAAGGCAGGACACATGAGTCAGTGAGAACAGAAGCAGAGCAGATTGGTCATCCAAATGAACGAGATAAAGAGAGCGTAAGCGATTGTTCTGAGATTGTGCCAAATTATCCATTCAGAAGCATTTTGGAATTTTGCTTGTATTAGCACATTTGCTTTTCTCCATCTTTCTGCCAGCAATTTCTTTCAGTATGGAGAGAGAAATGTCAACTTACAGTGGACATAGTAGAAAACATGATCATAGAAAAAAAAATTATACTGCACTGACATTTAAAAAATGAAGCAAAATCTGCCTGACAGGGAGGACAATCATTTTGAAAATCTAAAAAGCTATAGTATGCTTTGGAAAATAGCTGGCGGTAATTGAAGTATACATGATTTGTAAATATGCTAAAACACCAGCACAATCTTTTAGAGACATCCATTTGTTTTGTTGCTATTTCGTTACATAAGCCACAGGGAAAGGGCCTCAAGGCTAGATGCTGAGGGAATGCATCTGCACATTTTGTATTGTTTGCATGTGTGCATATGTGCGCTTGTGTGAACACATTTGGTAGTTTCCCCTGATGATTTGGCATGTGTAAACTTCAACTTGCATTCAATTGTCAGCTTTTAATGTGGGGGAATAATGAAAGGGAGCTCCCTGTCACTCTGCATTTCTAATTGCCAGCAACGACTCCACATTGTGCATCCCAGGCACACATGATCTACAGGCCCAGTGATAATCAAGAGCACACAAGTGTATTCTTTGTCTCCAAACTGATGGGAAAATTAGACATGGCTTGTTGGCGAACAGTCGGTTACATGCAAAGAGGCAACGGACAGCAACTTCGATCCTCAACCTCTTTCAAGTGAAATACAGCAAATATCTTATTACACTCTGTGTCTCCAGTTTTCCTTAATTGTGCAGACCTAGCATTATTTACTGTTGAGTGGCCTGTCACGAGGATGGTGGAGGATCCTAACATCTAGCCACACTGCATTATCACAGCTGTCACTTACTTATTAGTGGAACGTGTTGTATGTATTATGTAAGCACCATATTACGAGGCCTAATGACAGGTCCAGATTCAGTTTTGCCTATGTGACAACACCCTGTCACAGATTATAAGATGCATTTACTGCATGTCAGATGGGAACTAAGCACATTGTATAACTCCACAATCACTGCAGTGCAAGAGGCAATTTCATTTCCGACCTGACGTTTGGCCTGTCAGTATCAGACACACTCCCCCCACCTGCAGGCAGACCTGTCAATCTCACCTGAGCATTAGAAGCTCACTACTGATGTGCTGGGTTATCTCCCGTAGAACATACCAACCATTCTACTGCCAGGGATCACATGGGGCTATTAATTGCATTTTTTTCTTTTAAAATCTGTCATTCATCTGCCCTCTATAGGGAATTAGGTGCACCTGCTGTTGTCAAGATCCCATGGCTGCTATAAAGCTTTACTGAGTCTGTGTGTGAGTGTGCTCATGTATGTCTATCTTTGTGAGGACCTTGAGAATGAGGACAGTTTTTGGAAAGAATATTGTCTAAAACGTGCAGTCGCAAGGGCTATTTGAGAACACATTGTGGAGTTTTCTTGAGCTCATGTGCATACATGTAGTCAGTGTGTGTGTGTGTGTGTGTGGTATTAAAGCACAAATGTTCAATTTAGAGTTAGGTTGGAGAACTGGAGGCAGTCAAACAAGTCAATGTTATCACCATATAACATTGTTTGATTAACATGGATGTTAGCAACCAGTTACCTATTTACACATCTAGCCGTTGAATGTAAGTCCAATATTCACTTTCCTTTTAGCTATGTATTTGGTCTCCACCAACTTGAAAAGGAAATATCTGGCACTTTGACAACTAAATTGTCCACTGTGTTTACTAGCTAGTCACTAACTCTTTATGTGCTGGGCAGGTAGCTTAATTTTCTTTTCTGAAAACAGCTCCCTGCTGTGAAAACAATGTTGCTGAGATGTTTGTGAATGTTCTCAGTCATGCAGGTCATAGTTATCCAACGAAAGTTGAGGTCAAGGGCAACTAGAGTTGGCTGAAGATACTAGAAGATGTTTTGTCCCTCATCCAAGAGACTTCTTCACCTCCCAAGAAACTGAACAAGTATTTCCTCTTGGCCTCAGGTGAAGATGCCAACGACGGTCGTTCAGACTTGGCCTAGGGTTGTTCTAACAACCATGATGACTGTCCTTACCACAGCCAGGAGCACTAATGAACAGCGGTATCAACGTTAAATAGCCCTTTCCCTACCAGTCAGTCAGAGCTCAAGAAGTCTATTGGATGAGGAATGAAAGGTCTTCTAGTATCTTCAACCAAGTCCAGTTGCTCTTGACCTCAACCTTCGTTGAATGTTGCTGAGAGTAGTAGTGAGAGAGAACCAAAACAATAAACCAACCAAAACAATGAGATAAAAGATACTAAAACACTCCACAGAGCTGAAGGGAACTACAGAGTCAGGTGTTTTGTGGGTTGTCACTATGTTCGACCGCTTTCACATTACGAACAATCATTTGATCAACTGTTAACATAAAAAACAATAAAATACATTAGTACAGCTAATAAGGTTAGACTAGGGCTCCAAGTTACAAAAACAATTGAGTATATGTGTGTGTGTGCAGAGATGAGGGCTGGCTGCGGTTAGTCAAGCTCCCTGCATACCGCCAAATGAGAACATGTTTTCCATGTTCAAAGAAGGTATTGAGACAACATGCAAACAGACATATTTAAGGGACTCCCTTTCCCCCCAGTGGCATTTCTTTACTGTAACAATCCTGTTATAGTTTATGTTTTAAACTCAAGTCACTCAGTATTAACAACCTTGACCTTGACAAGGCCATCTCGTGACAGGCCCACAGGCAGCTGGCTCTTTTGGCTGTTGGACTCTCTCACTCACTCACTGTCTCTGTCACTGTGACTAGTCCTGTGATTGACGCGTCACTCTGAGTTTTCATTTGGCTTCAGGAGAGATATGGCCAGACGCTGTGTCCCTTTTCCATTTCTGCAATCCCACATTTTCAGCCAATTTCTGTTAGGATTTAGGTACAAGCAAAGCCTATCTGAGCATTTTTGCCAGTGTAGCACACAATGAATTTCGACACACATTGGCAAACTGAAAAGATATACAGTGCATTTAGACAGAATCTGGCAACTAACACAACAAAATGTTTTTACGATTGTTTTCAGACATAATGACAATGACTTACATGTATCACATCCAAAGCCCAAGTCAACAATTTCAAAAAATAATTTTGGTAGTAATGACACCTCTGAGTCAATATATCCGCCTGGAGCATGTGAATTAGGATTTGGTCCCATTTTTCAGAGCACAGTTACTCCAGTTCAGTCAAGCTGAAAGTGAAGTGTCTGTGAGCAGCTATACTGAGGTCTTCCCACAGATTTTCCAAAGGGATTTAAGGCCTGGCTTTTACTGGGTCATACCAGGACTGTCACTTTCTTGTCCTGAAGCCACTGCAGTGATATGGAAGGGCTGTGATTTGATACGGAGCTCAGCGTAAGTGCAGTCATGGGAGACTATTTTATTCTTAAATTTTTCACTCCTACTCATTCATTTCATCCAATCAAACTAGGCCCCACCTTTTGCCTCTTTTTTTCAAAATCAAATCAGGTAAAATTTAAGAGGCTGCACTCTATTGGTTCAAATCATCCAATCTAATAAGCTGAATACTTTCCACTCATTAAATCTACACAGAAGCCACTCACTGATCCGTGTGTATTTTATTTACGCCAATCAGCTGCTCCTGAACTTCTATCTCACAATGCTGACCTCCTCCACAGAGTAAAAAATAAACAGTTAACACTGGCCAAGCCACATGGCTGACCAATTAAACAGTTTCTCTCCATAATTGGGCATCAGCCCTGAATTAAGTCTAAGCCAAGAACTGATCTGTTTAATCAGTGAGACTTTGGATTCATAAACATAGTCTCTCCTGACTGAATTGGCTGTATATCCCTCTGTTGGAAGAAAAACGGTCACAATAACATAAGCCTACACATTTGGATGCATTTAGTCTTTCTCCAACCTCACAAGTTTCCTGTAGTGAGTACTGAAAAGAGTGTCCACAGCATGAGAGTGCCACCTTCATGCATTACAGCAGGGATACTGTTAGACTGTTGGTGAGCTGTCTGTTTCCTCCAGATTGCTCTGGATTACAGCTGAGGAGTTACATTTGTCATCATATCAGACCAATGTTTTGCTTTTGGAGTCGTGCTGTTTTTCCAGCAGTGATGTCTTTCACTACTCTGATGTGTCGCCTGGCAAGTGCTGCTCTGACGGTTGTCATTCAAAATGTGCTATCTCAGCAAACTCCATAGTTCTGTCAGTGGTCCTTGGATTCTATGTCACCTCTCTGACCGAGGCCTTTACTGCACAGTCTTTCTATTGGCAAAACTGCTTGCTGTGATCTATAGAAAATATTAGCCTTGTGACAACCCTTATTAGATGTTTTAACTACAGTCTGTTATCCTAAAATCTCAAGACATGAGTCTCTTTTGATCAAATTCCAACAGAATTTAAAAGATTGTTAAATTAAGTAATTTTACACATTCCATTTTCTTAAAATAATCCAATTCAGAACCTGTATTACAACCCAGGATTAAATAAAATGAAATCTCAAGATCAACAAATCATCTCTACGTACTGTATATGAGTTTCCTTTTCCCCTCCAAAGTTGTGTAAAAAATTATATTTCCCAAATAATAATTTCAACCCCCAGCAAATCACTTATGCTTTAAGGGTCCCACACTGCACTAATGAACTATTGTCGGTATTTCATTACCCATGGTCAAGTCTAATTGCGGTTAGAGCGTGAATATGGAGAAAAAGCATGCAAAAGGTCTTAAGTCCTACTCTCTTGGCAGATCATACTGTAGAACGTTAATTTTAATGTATTTTAATTTGTGACAAAACAGCTCAGGAATATAAATACATTTTAATATGTCAAGTAATTTTGTGAATTCTGATTATAACCAAGCTACATGTATAGTCAAATGCATATGTCATGCTATACAGTCCATTTCAATTATAAACATCAGCTTTATTTTCACGACAGTGTAAAGACTGGATGGCAATGGCTAAGGAGGAAGACTGGGTCGCCCACTAATCAGAATATTAGTGCTTCGCTGCCCAGCTCCTCCAATCTGCATGTTGAAGTTTCATTGGTCGAGATACTGAACCCCAAATGTGAGAGCGTGAATGATACGTTACTGATGATCATGGTAGCCTCTACCATCATTGTATTAATATGACATGTAGTGTAAAGCCAGTCAGTTGTCAGAATACTAGAAAGGCACTATACAAGTACATTGTATATTACCGTCCATTTACTATTAAAAGTTGTGCAATAAGATATTAGGGTATTTTCCTGACTTTGAAATGTACTTTGCCTGTCACACACTATGCTGTGCACAAGATGTGAAGATGGAAGAAGTACCATAAATGGATGGCACAAGACAAGGTGTTGATATTTTGTTGAAAAGTGGGTACGGTGTTAATTTTTAGCTCAACCTCAGTCGCATTGAACATGGTAATGTGCCATTTTTCTACTACAAACTACAATAACTGTTTTAGTGCATGTCAAAATGTATAACCTGTTATTTTCCTGGTTAATGCTCTCCTTTCTTATTCTGGTCCCATCTGCCCCCTCTTCCTCTTTTATTATGCTAATTTTCATTGTTGCCCACAGCACAGTCAGCAATTGACCATGATAGTTTTTATGTGGATTACTGTGTTGTAAAACAAAAATGTTCAATATTACATCCCAAAAACCTGACACATAGATCAACTAAAGAAATATTATAGATAATTAACTAAAATCTAAAACATAGTCAACCTTTGGATCTAAAAAAATATACCCACAAACTTAAACTCAGCTTTAACAGGGAGGTTTATTTGTGATGTTACATATTTGCATCTTACCACTCTGAAACACTACTTTACCATTTATATCCATATGGTGAGTTTTTTTCATCATGCATCACTCTGACTGACACAGCTGTTTAAACGGTATGACACGAATATGACTGACTGAGAGGATAATAATGGCTCACATTACCCATCCGACTTATATTCCACCTAGATGGGAATAAATGGAACACCTTTTTGAATAGCAGATGTTTTTGGATACACATTCATTGACCTTGCCACCATGACCATAGTACTCTGTAATAATCTTTATTTATATATTTAAACTCAATATAAATTTGTGTTGGTCTTTGCTATTATGCCATGAAAACAGAACCCTAACTTATTTACCTTTCTGCACATTTTCTTTCCTTCTAAGAAATCATTCTTCTTGTGAATTTTCTTTCATGATTACTGCGTTGCTTACTGCTCATACATGATTCAGCGATCAGTAACTGTGTCAACAAATTCAAAAGTCTTGAGTCCCTGATGAATAAGAGGATATAATGTGTTTTTGGAGTGTCTGTGACCGTGTGTCGGGGGCATTTAGTGAGGTCTTGTGGAATTCACTCAAAATATCTCCCAGCTACCGCTGTGACAGGGAAGGGGGGAAAAAATCGGATTATCATGGCACTCCGTCCAGCAGAACTAGGGTGGCAGCTCCTGGGTGTGCACACAGAAATGTGACAAAATGCACATAAAAAAGCAACTGTGATGTTGGAACGTTGCTTGAACTGCTTTAATAATAATCCAAAGAGAAACAGAGAAAGGGAGAGAAAAATAAAAATGGAAAGAGAAAGACAAGGCCCTGTGAAGAAGCAGAGTGATTATGTCCCTGTGTCACTATTGGATTTGGGGATATGTTTTTGAATGAAGCCAGTGACAGGCGTGTAGGATGGGACTGCAGTTTTAATCTCCTCACTTCTCTTACTGAAGCTTTCAAAAACATACCAAACGTACAGTCCAGTGAAAGACAAAATGTCAATAGCCTTCTCGGTTGTTGTACAGAGAATTTGTTTCCAGCTGTTGAAAGAATAATGAAAAAGGATGCACTTTTGACGTGGATTTAGGTAGAAGTGTTTTATTCCTACCCTGTTGTGACAAAGGAAAGAAGGGATTTACAAACTGACCTCAAGTGCCCTCACTGCTAGGGACCAAAAACAGCAGAGTGGAGGCAGCATTATGCACTGCCAACCTGATTCTAGCTCGCATCAAGCACCATGACTGTTTTAATAAAGCAGCCTGGCACAAGTAGCCCGGAGATTATGTAAATGTCAGAATCAAGTTTTAATAACACACAAACAGCGGCAATAAAGAAAATGCTTATGACCAAGACAAAACAATGCATTTTCTTTGGGCTCTGTTTTAATTTGCGGTTCTTTTCTGACTCCTGACATCCAAGAATGTTTATCACAGTGTGCTCCTGTGTAATTCCTTTATCAGAGGGAGAATGTTTTCCCATTGGGTAGGCAATTCCTTTGAGTTACTTTGACTTTTGCACACAACGTTCTTTGTCCAGTACACATTGTGAAACACTAGTGCACTCTCTTTCACCAGTGAGAAAGGAATTTTGCGAACAGCTACACGTTTCAGATCTCAAGGAAGTATTTTATCTTTGCTTTATTTAAGTGAAGACTAATGATTTCCCTTTTCTCTTGTTTTATGATGTCCTGTGGGTGTTAGCACTGGGATGCAGCTTTAGTAAGATTTTAACGTCGTCTCAGATGCAGTGAAGTATACCACCTAACTGCCCGCCTCATTAAACCTAAAAACCCCTAACTAACCAGTCTCAAATCTCAAATTGCTGGGCCTCTTTCTTATAGCCACCACTGCAATTTTGAGGATCATGTGTTGTGAAAATACCTGTCCGCCACACTTACTTTCTCTGGTCAGGGAGCAGAGATGACAAAACACCACGGGTGGTGTCACACTGGATGTCAGCCAGGCCCCCACAGCTGGTGGCCTGACACAGCCTGACAGGTCCAGTCACGTCTTCCAGATAAAGCCCCCTAGACACGTTGTCCAATGTCATGTTGTCAATCTGATTACACAGTCTTCATGTGTCATGAACTAGTGGCAAAACAGGATATAAAAAATTAACCTGTTTGTCAATCCAGGAATGAAAATTAATTATATGTGCAACTCAAATATGTGTGAAACACCAGTATTGTCAGCTTTAGTCACAGAGGTACAATCTTTCCATCACACTGATCTTGATGAACATCAGGTCAATGTGTGGGGAATACTGTACTTTTAGATCCCCTGAGGAGCTGTGGGTTGGGTGAACCATGTGGCCACAGCTCTTGTAGCTGCTGGTGCTACTAAGATTTACAGTACTCCAGCTGCTCACCAGTGAGGCACACTCAGTATGGCTTTGCTACAGCATCTGTTATAGAGAAAAACTAAACACCATTTGTATGAGTTCTATGAAATGTAAGATATTCTGTCGTTTTACCATCCAAGATTACAAACAGAGGACATAAAGTAGGACAATGCCTGCAGGTGAGGCTGTTTGCTGACTTTGTAAAATGCAGCTGCTTTACAGTAACATTAGCTTGTCACTCAAGTGAGAAGTGACAATTTTACAAAGCATTTAAGGATTAGGCTAAAGGTGTTTAAATTTAATTCGAACAAATTAAGTGTTAGGCCCAATTTGTTCAAACCTGAATTTATGAAAACTCAACATCCCTAGTGGTGTTAGCTGACCATGCTGCAGGAAATCCTTTTTTTTTTATTTTAGGCAGACTTTCCCCATTATTTTTGCACAAAGAAACACATTTTACAGTGTCACTTTTGTGTTTTGTGAAGCTTAGCTTTGAAAGCATGTTTTCTTCACAAATCCCCAAAGAGCACCATTTCTCAAAACCAAATTCTAAAAGCATCAGTGTTGCAAAATGGACCTTTACACATAAAAGCACACAAATGTCCACACAACGTAACAACCACCACAAAAAGGCTAACAGTTCTGTGTGAATTAATTTGTTTCCTGTGTAAAAAAGCCATTCAAACATATAAAGACCAAAATGGAAGTGCAGCACGTTTGAACACAATGCAGACAAATTATCTATGAAAACTGATTTTTGAGGCTCCACCTGCTCGACATGTAATCACAAAAAGTGCCATTTCACCCTCCGTCATTCTGCTTCATCCTGTTCAACAGGTGATTTCAGTCTGAGTAGTAGAGTAGCTATCTGAAAGGCAGACCAGTGCAGAGCGTGGCAGGGGGCTGATGAGTTGACCCAGATAGGGGGAGATAGTCTTAAAGTTCAACCAGGACACACAAAATAGATTTGAGTACAGTGTTATGATGACCAATGCTTCTCTCTCTCTCTCTCTGGTTTCTCTCCACACAGCTCTGCAGACAGAGGGCTACTGTATACATGAACAGAAGTACTGTCTGCAGATGGTCACATGGAGGGTGTTGATTCTACTCCTAGTTGGGAGTATTACATGGAGCCACGTTTGATAGCCGAAATGATAAATTGAAGTCTGACACACTTTTGCTACAAATATCTGATCTGATGCTTGTGGCCATTGAGAGTGCTGTTCACAGAGTAGCACCTTTTCGAAAGGGAACAGCAATAAAATATGTAATTAATTATAATTAACAACTTGTAACTAAAAGCTGTGACAAATCTAGACAAATGTTTGTCAGTTGTAAACTGAACCAGGCAACATTGTGTGACCATAGTGGCAGTTCACAGCCTTAAAGCAGCAGTATGTAGGATGTGTTTTTTTATCTGTGATTTGGCGCCCTTACGGTTTCAGTGTAATTTGCCGTGGTCGTAAATAAGGACAGTTGTACACGTGCAGCTCGCATGATTACATTACAATCAAAAACTAGCAGGTCGCCAACGTTGCTAATGTAGCCAAACATCAAATACGTGTGACAACACAAGACATAGCAATATTACTCACTAATCCAACACAGTGAAGGCCAGCTCTGCATCCGTCCTGCATCCTGTTAGCTCAACTAGTAAAAACCAAACTGATATTTACTCTTGTCTGGCACCTTGCTCATCACTCTCTCTTCTTTTCTTCCTCACTTCCTCCGATGTCTTCTTCTGTTCATTCACAGCCTCTCCCATGATATCCATACTGAGAATGCCAACCTATAATACCAACTGGACATGGCCATATTTGGACAAGATGGAGCTAGCTAGCTTGCTTAGGTAGGTGCGTCTGTAACTGTCACTTTAACAGGACTGACAATTTTGTCTCACGAACAAGTGTTAAACCTAAATGTACTCACCAGAGAAATTGAACAGCCCACTCCTAATAAGGTTTTTCAAAAATAAATTTACACAGTGCCGTGGGTAGTCACTCTGATTGAGAGATCGCAATGGCTTGTCAATCATAGATAATCCCGCCCTGATGCATACTCTGCTTTATGGTCTATGTTCCTCTAAAGGGGACCATAATTTACTAAATAAACATGTTGCACTGAAGATGACTTGAAACTAGTGATTGAGATTATAAAGCCAACAGGAAATTGTTTACTTAGGTAATAAATCAGTTAAGAAGTAGGGTCATTTTAGCATTATTTCTAATGGAACCAGACTTCTTTTTGAAACCAGAAGAGTCTCCCCCTGCTGGCTGTTCGATAAAATGCAGGTTTATGGGACTTCCACATACACCTCAATTCTCCGACCGGAAGCTTCCTGCTTGGAAATAACTTACATTGTTCATTTTATACTTTTTGTTTTTCCTCCTTAGCTTGCTTACTGAAGGGTTAAAAACAAAAGATAAAAAAATACTACATAATGTTGCTTTAAGGCCCCATCATATCAGAAAGTGATAAAGCAAACTTCATATTTGGGATGTTTATGCTTTTACAAAGTGTTTTACTGCCACTGTAATCAATCATAGACATAGATGTGTCCATCCCACTGTGATGAACCAGCACTAACGCAAAAACACAAAATTATTAGCCTATACAATTTTATTCCAGTACAAGTAGACTAAAGTCAACAATCAAATCCAAATCCAAACTGTGACTAAAATTAATGTTGTTTTTTTTGTCAAAAGAGAAAAGTGTAGAAAATCAAGTGCCACAATTAACAATGACAAACAGCCTCCTTCAAGCACTCACATTTCACTGAGTCATCTCTCACACACACACACACACACACACACAAACTCACAGCAACCAATTACAGGGTGGCTTGGATTCCCATTTGCAATTACCAAGCAGCTTGATCTTGTCAGAAGATTGGATTGATCCCATTTATGTCATTTAGGTCCCTGGGATGCAAGTATTTAATGAGGAGTTACTGCCACTCATTATGAAATGAGCACACTAATCATGCTTCAAGGTTATTGAGGTTATTTTACAGTACAAATCCAAGCTAAGCCACAGTGAAATCCACAATGTTTCTGGGGGGAAATTTTGAGAATTAGAACATTAATCATACATACATTATGGTGTATGGTTCGTTCTTTGATTATTTCATTTAAAAGCTGAATCGGAAAAAACAAAAAATCAAGTTTTTTGTTTTTCCGTTTTAAAACCAAAACGAAAAACTAGATTAACAGAAAATAAAAGAACAAATTTCAAAACAGACGTTTTGTTTTTCTGTTTAAAAATGCAAAAATATTGATTTTGAGCTTTGTGGATTGATTACACTTGACTGCAGCAGATACGCTTGGGCGATGGCGGTGCCTGATGAAATGTAATTAAGATGAGCTTGAACATCAACATAAGTGAGTTTTTAGTAAGAAAAACAGGAGGCTCACCGTTCAGTTTGCAACTCACCAGCAACTGGGACAGGAACACCTCAATAGTTGCCTAAGAATCTTCCGTTTTTTAAGATTTCTTCATTATCAAATAAATTCAGTGATAGTTGTCAGTATATCCAATGGTACACAGCAAACTGACCTTCATTTTCTTCATGAGATGGAAGAATTTAGAAAGTTGCAGCTGCAGTAGGTACATGGATTAGGCTATGCTTTAAATCATGAGCGTCAAACTTAATCCAGCCAGAGGGAACGACGACTGAGACTCCAGTGCGCCGGTTTCGCAACACAATCTATAGTAGGTGTACTGGTTAGGGAGCGGGGTGCTGGAGTGTACAGGGCAACGGAGAGGACGGTCGGTGATCATTCCCTCTGTTTTGATGTAAGCCAGACGCAGACCACAGCTGTTGCAAACAACAGGCACCCATGTACAGCAGCCAGTTAGTTTGAAAAGCAGTGAGATTCAACACCGGTCGTAGCTATACGAAAACACAGCGGCTTTGTTTTTTCAGTTTTGGTTTTAAGACAGAAAAACAAAAACAGAAGTTTGTTTTTTTTGTTTTCTGTTTATCTGGTTTTAAAACAGAAAAAAAAATGACTTGTTTTTTTTCCCGATTTTGTTTTGAATTGAAATAACCTAAGAACGAGCCACACACAGATTCAGTAGCTACCAAATCAATACACACCACTAGCTGGGAAATGGTTTGAGTCCTTTTATCTAAAGCCAACTGCACTGCATGTTTAAGTGAAAGAATGTCTTCTTTCTTTCCAATCTTCACAATACAAGGATTTTAGGAGGACCAGTCTTTAGTTATGTTTTATGCTTTTGAGAGGACATGAAAGGAAACATTTTGGTTAAATTGAATTAAAACGAAGATGAAACTATAAGCAGCAGGGGAGGCTCCCAAAATTGCTTTCTGAAATGGGGAAAACTGGTTGTCACAATTAAATTAACTACTGGTAAGAGACGGTAAGTGAAGCTGCAATGACATCAAAGACCAAATGTTTGTACAGCTTATGAACACCCATCAACCTCCCTGACCTACACACCCTTATTATTCACTACGCTGTATGAACCTCACATTACTTCCTGAACTGACAGTGATCTTGGTCACATAATGGAAAACATTAATGAGGGGTAGCTGACCACATACAGTGCTGGTGAAAGACCTCAACATATATTTTGTTTATTAGAGTAATAATATACAATATGTCACCATATATTACTTTTTCCCATGATAACTTAAATGTAATTTAACTACAGTATGAGACCCTGCAATAGTAAATACTTATGCCTGGAGTTCATGTTATTTTCAGTTAACTGTTAATATACAGTGCAGTGGTTGTGGAGGTAGTCTCATACATGGTGGAAGTTCAGAGCTTGTCACTGCACAGCTGATGCCGAGTGTGTGCCCGTGTGTGTGTGTGTGTTGCTGTGCTGTTCGCTCCACTTTCTCACAACAGCTGCTGTACAATTTCAGGATCTTGTTTTGGGTGAAATGTTTGCAGCTTGGTATTAGAAACCATGAATCCTGTGTTTTCACCAGTACCTCAAAGCCATCTGTCACCACAGCTTGGATGGGCACCATGTTTCTACATACAGTAGATGACGTGTGATTACCTGTCAGGGTGGCTCTGCATTTATATCACCCTAACCTGTATTTTCCTTTAGCTCATTTGGCAGTTAAAGAGCCAGATAGTTCTTCGAGAGCTGATGGAGATCAAAACAGAGTTTTAATGAGAGTGAATATTAGACTTCCAACCATCAAGCATACACAAACAAGACTAGATAAAAGACCACAATTAATTAATACTAATGTTGCTTTATGGATTTTGAAATTTTGTTAACATGTTCCCCACAACAACCTCAAAAAGTGATAATAGTCAATGTTGTGTTCACAGCTTTTACTATCTGCCTCCTAGTGGCCAAAAAGACCACACTGGCAGTGATATCTGCATTTACAATAGCACTAGAGCTACTTGTGTCAGAGCCAGAGTTCGTTCTCAAACATTCCTCGTGCTCGCTGACAACCTCTATAATCACCTCAAAGTGAAACATTTTAAGGTGATTAAAGAGGTTACTACAACAGTTGCCCTGCATAGCCTGTAGATACTTTTATTCTGATTAACATCCAACTTTTTATACATGAAGTGAACACTCTCTTTCAAGTTCACAGTGCAATTTAAGTGACAATTAATATCCATGTTACATATTTCTACTGTTATCACAATTATATGCATGAGACATTTTGTATGTTTTGATGGATTGTTGCTTTTCCCATGGAAGATTGAGGTCAGGCCACAGCTTTTGCATCTGTTGAGCTTTATTATACATGATGCATTTGTGCAGCAGTTATTTCCAACATCCTATCTGACCTCAATTGACCTGAAAGAGCTCACTGTAATCTCCTTATACCATAGTTGGGATTCTTATTGCATTTTTTGAATGCCATCTTTTTACTGTGTTTTCAGACTTACATATCATAAATCTGAGGGCTTTGAACAGATGAGCCGTACTTTATTGCTGTGGTTAACGGCTTATCTTACCAATTTGTTCTGAGTGTCACTCTGAGCATAAGCTTTGGACACAGTCTCTAATTTCCTATTTACTGCATGTAACAGCTCTGCTTCAAAGTCACATAGAGAGCCACCAGAATTTCAGATTCTCACTAATCCACTAGAATTTTTTGCATCGCAAAAACCTCGCATCACACCGTGCAGCCATTTCCATCTTAATTATGATGACAAGATCAAAAATTCACATATGTGTGTGTGTGTGTGTGTGTGTGTGTGTGAAGTCACACAATCATAAGCACATAGAAACTGTATCTGCGTGTGGAAAGAACCTTCATGAGCAGGCAGTAAATATATAGAAAAATAAGCATAATGTGTAAACACACAGAGCAGCTGGAAGACAGACATCAATCATCCACCCACACTTGTCATACTCTCTCTTCCAGTCTGTGACTACTCTCAAATAGACATAATCTTCTGCAACAATGATATCACCAAGCTGGTGGTAGAAAGGAGGACACAAACACAACCAATGCTATCAGGAGACCTCACGCAAAATACAATATTTGTATTAGATTCTTTGTTTCTCAGGCTTGGAACAAATGAACCCTGGTGCATCTGACTTTTTCTTTGTGTTTGTTGTCTGCAGGGGGAGCTAAAGCTAAAGGATTTAGGGGAATAAATAAGCAAACCAAATTCAGCATTCATCATTATAAAATAATCTCTCAATTATTTTTTTCAATAAAACAAATAA
This sequence comes from Lepomis gibbosus, assembly GCA_029875015.1. NCBI lineage: Eukaryota > Metazoa > Chordata > Actinopteri > Centrarchiformes > Centrarchidae > Lepomis > Lepomis gibbosus. Next base: position 36,268 of record JAPMOB010251552.1, read on the forward strand.
TTGCTTAGTCTGTACAGCATCAGGACATAGTGAAAATACCTCCCAGAAGTTCCCAGAGCCCAAAAGTGATGTTTTCAAATGACACTCGCTTGCGCTGCCACTAAGTGGCCAAAAGATCAATTCCTGCAGGTTAAGCAATAGATGAAATTCATATTTTAAAAGGGGGGGTCTGTTGATTAACTAAATATTCTATTATTGATTATCCATTAATCTAAAAATTCTCTGGATGTCAGAAATTAACACATACATTCACCACGAGGGATATGTGGGTATGCAAAGCAACAAACACACACAGGGCCCTAAATGTCTATCCTTAACCCGTCACCAAAAGTTACATAAATGCACTTGTTAGTCTTATTATATTAGTCTGACTTCGACCGTGAAGAAGTGAGGTTCGGTCAAAATGACCTCATTTTGCAAAAATGTCCTCCGTCCGAATTTAAAATTGGTCCTAACAGGGACAGGCACCCACACATACACACCCTAACTGGCCTAAAATTACAACAGGGCAATCATTTGGACTCTTGACAGGATGATTTAGCTTATGTGGAATTAATGGACGCAGATGATGAATGGATGATCAATTACTCATTTTGGATCTGATGATATTGTATTTAAGCCTCTGCACAGAATGGTTGACAGCATCTGCTGCCTCCCTTTCTGAAATCTTATTGAATTACAAAAGAAGGGGAGGACAGATTCTAATTTTCTGCATTCACAATAATTTGATGCTCAGCTCTCTTTCCACCCTCAGCAGGAAAGATGTCCACATCCTCTGGCAACATCATCACAATCTCCCTGAAAGTATTACGCCAACTATGCATCACTCCATAGAAGTTCATGGCCAAAATCTGATGTAAGCCTTTGATGTAACCAAAGTCTCCACTTTGGTTACATCAAATCTAGTCCAGGGGATTTTTTTAACATAACCTTGACCCCAAAACTGGGTATCACTTTATGTTGTTGTGAAAACACCAACATAACAGCTTGCCTCACATTCCTCACTATTCCAGTGATAATTATGATGAAGTCATGGTATGGTTGCCAGTTCGATTTGACCAACTTTCTTTATGAAGCTACTGGGCAGCATCTGTCTGATCAGTATTTACTGGTTCTTGTCTACAAAGGACTTGTCAAATAATCATATAAGTCATTAATCAAGAAAAAATACCAAACATTTGAGATGTTGAACTGTCTCAAGTATAGAGATTTTTCTCTATCTGAAAATCTTGTTTGGGTGGACAAAATAAGATATTTTTTTTCTTTTTTTCTTGGCCAGACAGTTAATAATTGAGAAAATAATCGTTAGTTGAAGTCCTATGTGGAGTAGCTCTTACGGTCCACCACCAACCTTCTGTATGTGGTGCTTTTTATTAATAAAAAGTGTAGGTGCAGTGTTTGTCAAGTGTAAATGCTGCACTGTGTATCCACAGTAAATAAAAAGGACCTGCAAAAAATTACAACATTGTAATAAACATGCTATGCGAATGACCGCAAGTATGGATATTGGACGAACTTTGTCAATGCTTATCCCTTATCTATCTTTCTTGTTATCAAATTCAGGAATGCTCTAATGTTAACACTATTTAATGTTAATACTAATTTTTTTCCTCCCAATTTGGATTAGCCAGTTCCCACTGCACTGTGGTCTGCACACAGTCAAATGACTTTAATACACTAGAATCACTATCTTTTCCTTTTACTTCCCGTCCCTGCAGTGGAATGGGGATGTTTTTACTTTGAACCGCCCGCGTGCCTCAACATTAAGTTTCACCATCAGCTAGTAGAAACACTAATCCATTTTAATGGCATGCACTGCCACCAAATGTCAAAACTTAACAGCGGTATAGCCACCCTTGAACAGTTTACTCAAATGTACAGAGAAGGCTTACATATCTTTCTTTCTCTGCCATGGCGTGAGCCTCAGTTACCAACATTAAAGCTCCATTAACTAAGATTTCCAACCTTATTTCCGATATGAACCAAACTATGATTGTGTAATATGAAAAGGTTGTCAGTACTGCCATACCCACTATGAGTCAACACAGCTTTAATCACATTTTAGACACATATATCTCATAGTTTTGGTTATCAGGTCTGTATTTAGACTCTATGGCTGCCTCCCAGTGGTTCTCACGACAGACAGCTGAAGTAAACAATGAAGTCAAGAATTTGGCAATATGAAGACCAAGTTGTGGGAAAAATGGAACTTGAAGTAAGTGAATATTAAGCTTTGATTTATGAGACAGGCAGAAACAAGATTCCATGTAGATACAATGATAATGTTCTCTGCTAGATGTTTAAGTAAGCAGTTATATGCTACCTCATTATCTTAGGTATTGTGTTTCTGTCTTCTGTTGTTTTAGAGTCTTTCTAACGATCAAAACTTTTTTAATACAACTTTAAGTTATTTTCGGCAATGCATGGCCTTAATAGGGGAGCTGATAGCATCTGAGATAAACAATTCTCTGGAACCAAACAATGTTGAACCAGGTCTAAAGGGACACAAAACCTTAAAACCTATCCCTAATGACCTCATGCTTAATAACATGCATTGGTGTAAATTGCATCTAACAGTTGTACTTGTATCAGCCAAATTTGTACTTGTGTCGGATATGTGTACACAAAGGGAAGTCTTACTACAATTTTTCTGGCCAACACAAAGCAATAGTTTTTTAAATATGACAGGTTCATAGGTTCACCACGCGGACTTATTATCCTA